>JAVYIG010008167.1:0-92441 GCA_035222895.1 Strongylocentrotus droebachiensis | reverse complement strand
GATTCAATGCCCTTATGATCTTAATTGGTAAACAAATATCGTTAAGCATAACAACCCAGGGCGTCGATGTTAGGTGAGAAGTATTCCCATTCATGGCGTATGAATAATTTGAACTTGATCCGAAGGCCTTCGGGCGGTTGTGCATTTTTAATTTCGTTGTACCTCAACAGTATTTATTGCACGTATGACATACCCGCAAAAACTCGAGAGGGTGACCGGGGTGGTTGACCGGGGTCCATGGGTGCAGAAGCATAGCGTGAGTCTAGCCGTTGATGGGGTACTAGTTTGTTGGTTTTTTTTTGTGGGGGGGGGGGGGGGGTGGGGGGACCGGTCTTATTTGGTACATGAAGTGCGAATTAACAAGGCCACCAATTAGGAGGATAGGGGAAAAGGTTGGATGGAGGGTGCGGGAGGAGTCCTGGCATCTTCTTTCATATCTTTCTCTATCTTTTCCGTCTACCCCTCTCCTTTTTCTGTCCCCTGCTCTCCCTTTTTCGCCATTCGATTGAAGGGACACGCCGACCTAATGCACCCTCCATCGCTACGCCGCTGATAGGCTAAATCAAAAATCATCAGGGCGAGATTCTAGGTCGCGTGTCAGCACCTCGGGCCAAAGAGATGGATTACAAAATCAATGTTTCCTTGTCATAGGGGCTACATGACACACAAGAACCGTCATCTTTTTTGTTTTCATTTCTTGAAGGAGCCAACAGTAAAGAAATCATGTTTTCATAAAGTATGAATGCTCTCAAAACAAAGAGATAGTTAAGAAGGAAATGGTTTATTCATGTGCTTCGTTTATGGATTGAGATGGAATGGTTAACGTCAAAACTATTTGAAGCGAAACTTGAAAGAAATAAGGGTTCAATTGAGATGGATCTCGAAAGAAAAGAAAAACGGAAGGGCTCGTGGATAGCTACCGGGATATGAAACGGAAGGAGAACAGAGATGGAGATGGAAAGGGAGCTGGAGAGATAAAGGGAAAGAGAGAGAGAGAGAGAAGAGACACACAGAGAGAGAGAGAGAGAGAGAGAGAGAGAGAGAGAGAGGAGGGAAGATAAAGGATTATAGAGAACACGTGAGAGAGATCGGAAGAGAAAGGGAGTGAAAGATAATGAAAAAGGGAGGATAATACGGAGTTTGGCAAATGGTAAACATAAAAAGAATCGAGAGGAGCAATGGAGAGGGAAAAGGCTGGACAGATTATTTATAATGAAGGAGTATGATAAATGTAACAAAACAAAAACAAAAACAACAAAAATGAATCGAAGACACATGGAGAAATTTACTATGGACAGCACATTAAAAAAAAAAAACTAGCACAGCCAGTAAAGGGGGCTTGAAATGAGACATAAAGGAAATGTAAGAGAGATAGAGAGAAAAGACTAGACGAATCATTAAGAAATTGCCGTTAGAGAATACTTGATTCGGGCGTAAAATTTGTTAGAGTCTCAAGTAGAAAGTTGCAAGTATGATGGACTACCATTAATTGTATTCCTATAACTGCTTCGAGACTCATTCTGCCCGTCTAACTTCTGGATGACCTCTGGTTGACGTGCCTGCATTATCAAGTTTAATTTTCTTTTTCTTTATCTTTCTTTCTTTCTTCCTTTCTTTGAAGTGTGGATTTCTCAATTTCCTTTCAAATACGACTCAATTTAGATAAATATCATGCTTATATTTCTTGTATCAAAAATGCTATTATCACTTATCGAAATTTAACATTGTATAATTACAAATAAGTTTCATTTTCTATGATATGTTGTAAATGTCATTTGATATTAATATTATGTAATTAATATTTGTTATTGTTTTCATTGAGTTTTAGACATAAAGTTCTTTGAATCAAATTTCATGTTGACGTGTTAATATTGTTTAGACATTGACCAAAGAAGTAATACTAATAAAGCTACATGGAAAGTGAGGCTAAAAGAGACATACGAACAAAAATTCGAGGCTGAGAGTTACCACCTATTAACCACATTGAGTCCCCCTCCCACTCTCATCCTCCCCTCCCTCCCTACACACATGCATAATTTATAGAAGAACACTGAATGATACAATGAATGATGCCCGTTTAGTTACTGGTTTGCTTAAGGAAGCAGAACTAATTAGTCGATATACATTATGATGAACTTTGTGATACGGTAATGCTGGCAGTTTTAAGTTACACAAATATTACCATAGTCATGGCAGTTGCTCGATATAATTTCTGTTAAAAACGAACGAATTTGCAATGAAACATCAACCCTACACGTCATTTTCAACATATGGGACTGTGATATGAAAATGTCAGTAACCTTTGGGCGATACGTTTCATTTTCTCGAATCAGTGTTTGTTCTGTATAAATTACCAGCACGACACTTATACCGCTATCACAACTCATCAGTTTCTGGCCCTGGAGTGGACTCTTTGATGCCGTGAATAATGCCTCGAGTAAAGCAAGGGGTTGTCCCAAACCCTGGGCCGAGTGAGTTATGGGAAAGATGATTCCGAATTGATTTAGAGTTCAAAGAATATGGAAGAGCGAGAGATAGGACGACGCCGTTTTGCAACGCAGAAGACATTTATGCCACTGTCACACCGCCAAACCGACTCCAGAACGACTCCAGAGTCTAAACTGACCGATTTTTGGCCAAAGGGTCATGTAAATTTCTTCATTGTGTGGTTCGGTCTGTTGTAGGTTTGGTGTCGCTGAGACTAGGGTATCAAACTTGATTTCACTTTTTTTTTCTCTCACTAACTGTGTGAAGTACAGCTCGCAACATACAGGGATCGGGTCAAGCGTACCACTCATGTACTCTAGAGCCTAGATTAAGTTCTTTCTCTTCTTTAAAAGATTTATGCAGAATCATTTTAAAATGACCTACAATTGCCTATCCTGGGTAACTTCATTAACATTAAACCATTGCCTACTGGAATCTGGCGGTTCCTGTATAAAAGCTTATGGGTATGAAAGAGTTCAGTAGTCGATGGTTTAATACTGTTATTCCTGTGGCCCTGGGATAACATCCTCACCCATGCTTTAGCCGGGTTACCCTGGGAAGGTGCTCACGAATTTGACTATCGTGAACCAATTCATTTAATCCTTGATGGAGAGTTGCAAATGTAGAATAGTTTCCTGTCAAAGTGTCGTGATATAACACCGGACTATGAAGCTGATAATACATATATTGTGACTTATCCACTAAACCACGACTTCCCAAAACGTCATCAATACCTCCTTTCCCTTTACATATCGTTGTATCCGAGTTCTTCTTTGTCATTCCGTTTCTTTCTTAGAGCAGCTTTCCCCGAAAGTCAATCGTCGATTGGTTCTTCTTATTTTGCCTGTTTGCGTGATCAGCTAGCAGCCGGTCCCAACCTCGATTGTTAACATCACGACCAAGGCTACTCTCCCCATATTCTGTTGGGACAGTAGCCTTCAGTTTCAATCATAGTGCGTTCACTTCAACGTTTCAAGAAAATTTATTGGTGTATCTACATTCAGCTAGATTTAAAGTGCCCAAGTTGCTGTATCAATGTTTCCAAAGTTTGAGCAGCGATTGACGTGCATGCATTCAAACTTTTAACACAATTCAAGAATATTATGTTTTGTTTCGCTTTGTGGAAGAAGTTTGTGGGGATGATGAGATCGTGCGTAATTTCCTTAAATTTATATTCATTGTTGAAAACAAAAGTACACTTACATGTACTGACAAAACCGCAATTTCGTCTGACTTTTTCCAATTAGAAACAATTATTAGGAATCGGCGTATTGCCCCGGAAAAAGATACCCGTGAGGGAAATTATCCCGGACAACTACATCAGGGTCAACTAAGCCTAATGCAATACCTCCTTCGAGTAAATGCCACTAGATAATTACAATACTTTCTGGAATAAATATCCTCGGAAAACTAATCTAAGGTCCCCAAAGGCATAAGAGCATTCTTTTTAAAGCCCGTCTGTACTAGTTTGGCCAGGGGGGGGGGGGTGTTAGACTTCCCTGCAAGGTCACTGACAGGTGGTTACCTCATCAAATCAGCTCTCAATTAATATAAGAAAAAGAGGATCATGAGGCACCGATTAGGCATTGTTTGCTATATAGAGGGCGCAAGTAGCTATGAGAAGTGCACTGGGGCTTTAAACTCGACATTCAACAATTCCTGATAGTTCTTTTATATCGTCTATAACATGACAGTTTCTATATTTTTCATGTTACACGTACGTAGAAACGTTGGTCACACGATTGAAGAATGTTAACGCAACTCTTCCCCGAAACTGCGGGATTAGCGCCTTCTGCAAATAAACCCGTCACAGCGACTTCACATCATGCTCCTTCCCCTTGTAGACAGAGTGTCTTTCGTCGCAAATAGGAAAAGAGGGATGCTCGTGCTCCGTGGCTGAGGACTCCAATTTGCGTAGATTTGGAGAAGAGGTTGCGTGTTTATAACAAAGACTGGTGAAGCTAATGCAAGGATGAAGCAGACTGGTTCGTGCGGTGATAGACTTGGCGCATTGTATACCGTTACAATGCCATAACGGCTGCACTAGCGAATGTTTTTGTGAGTGGGTGTGAGGCATGAGATAAGCTCACCAGGTATCTATTTTCCATTTAGAGATAAAGCTTTTTGATAACAAAGATCAGTATTTCAAGTTACGCTTATTTCTGAAGAAAAAAATTGAGATGGATTGCTCTTGCTCTTACGTAAATACCTTAGTATCCAAAGAATATTCACTTGACGTATAAGTTAGAATGATTACTATTGATGTGTTATATACTATTTTCATTATTATTTGGTAAACAAAAATGACGTTAACAATTTGAAGAAAGTTTGGGCTGTTTACAAAATCATGTATCATCAGATGTGCAATACTTTGTGGCTGAATAGCTTCGCCATTATAATCCTAAGTTCACATCTAACTGTGATGTTGATACAAATCTCATCATGAATGTTCATGATGGATGGTAAATATGTGTGCGGGAAGGTAGTAAATGTTAGTTGTTAAACGCGATTAAAGCATTTTAAAGCCCATCATCTTTTGGTATTTATTCTTTTACTTTTTACTGTTTTAAAGATTCACTCGCTGATGTGAGTCAGGGGTCTGTATGATAAGACAGAAAGTACTACCGTCTGTCCATAATGATGTGCTTAGTTGAACGGTAATCATCATAAATATAGTGCGACTAAAATTATTTTGTTTTACTTTTGCTTCTTTTGATAATGATGATAATAATAATATTAATAGTAATAATAATGATATTATCAATAATGATAATAATAATAATACTAATGATGATATTGATGATTATGATTATGATAATGATAATAACAAAATATATAGCGCTTAACACATCGACGATGTCCCTAAGATCTTTACAGGTAAAACATTGACCCGGTCATTGGACTCAGGCCCCCCCCCCCCCCCCCCACACACACACACAATGTACGCACATTCTCCACTCATTAGGGAATATTCCAACCAGACGCCCTTTTACAGATGCTCACAAATGCTGAGCGAACTAATTTGACTTTAGCGCCCTACCGGGTACCCATCTAACACCTAGGTGCAGGGTAGGGAATGGGATTAATCTGTTGCCAAAGGATGTTAGTGCCAGACCTGATAACCCTTCTAGCGTACATTTTGGGAATCATTGTTATGGGACGCTTCACTCATCCGCTGCAACCTCATGGGTTGTACGTACAATATGTTTCGGAGACTATTGCCCCGAGGTCATCATGTACTCACACATTTCTTAAATTCACCCATTAGACCAATCACTGTATCTGATGCTAATTCTGACAGCAACTCTAAACTTAATCTAACACCCATTCCTAATCCAAGCCATGATCCTACACATGTTTAGGATATGAAGAAATGGGCCATTTTTGTAGGGCAAAAGTCGCGTCACCGCCACGCCTCGTGACTTGTACAGTGCAGCAGCCATTTTGAGGATTACAACACTTATGTGGAACACCTTCACTTTGATAAAATTACTTGATGTAACCATGAAGACTTTACCAATAACCATTAATGTCTAACATATGCCTACCTTTCATTACTTGTAAGCGATAAACAGTTATACCGTGAAGAACAGATAAATAGGCACGAAGCTGATTGTAGTAACCATATAACTTGGAACACTTAATTATAAACATGTTTTTAGACATTATAGGTCACCTGCTCTTCATTAATTTCCGCTGCCTAAAATGTAAAGTGCACTTCGTGATGTTGCAGTGCGGGCTTCAATTACCAAGGACATTGCGTGGAGTCCGTCCCTCTTTATCATTGATATTAACACAATAACGGTCACGCGCCCAGAGGTTCATTGAAAGGTAGATGAGATGTGGTCGAACAGGGGCAACCAATGGACCTGAAGAGTTTTTGTTTAATCTTAACCCATTGACTACTGAATTCATTCACTGCCAAAGGGCTCTGTACATGGAACACCCGGTTTCAGTAGGAAATGGGTTAATAGAAATGTATTATCAGAAGGGCGGGGTGAAATGTTTTCTCGACATCATTTTGTCCTCCCTGGAACGTGATTTCGCGAATCCTGCCTGCATCGGGAGCCGAGCCGTGTGTCTCAGCTGGGTGAAATCTTTACATCGTAAGGGCAACCAATATCTGATAATGGAATCTGATAAATGGTATTGCAATTTTCACAAAAACGAAGAATGGGAGACACGAACTAGTTGCGTGAACCTGTAGACTGCGGTGTGCCTGACATCATCACATCAACTAGGAGATGCTGTCATACTTTATTGGGAAGTTATTTGCCATTTGGTTAAAAACTAACACAAATGTCCAACGTCATAACAATGGGAAAGTGTGATAGATTAGAATAGATGGCAGTAATGTTATGCCGATTACCAGAAACGGAAACACTGAATTATTTTGCTGCATTTTCTCTCTCTCAAGTGTTCCTTCCTTATTGTTTGTCCGTCTCTCTGTATGTGTTTCTGTCTCAATCTGTTTCACCTCCTCTCTCTTTAAAATGAAATATTTTTGCTCCTTCTTACTCACTGCTCCTACATTAACTTTTTCCTTATTTCATCCACTGCCATAATTTGTTATAATCCATCTCTGTTTCTCGGACTGTCTGTCTGTCTCTATCCATCTCTCGCTGTCTCTCTCTCTCTCTCTTTCTATTTCTTACATTTCTATTTGTCTCAAAAGTTGTTTCTCTCTGTCGGTATTTTATGACTTCTGTCTTAATCTCTCTTACGGCCTCCCTCTCAATCTCTACCCGTCTTCATTCTCTGTCTCTCTGGATGTTTCTCCTCATCCTTCGTTTCTCTTTATCGGCCATCTTGTCCGCAACCTTCTCCAGCCTAGGCCCATCCCGTGGAGAGCGCATCTTTGACAAGCAATTAAATCTGACAGGTGTGCTTATCGTCTGCATCTTAGCTGCAGTGAGTCTCACATTAACCATTCTTCATTATCCCGCCAAAAAGCTTGACGAGAAGGCATGCAGGCTCAATTTAAAGAAACCAAGTAGCATGGAGGGCCACTCCAGGATTTATAAGCTTAATGTAATATATATATACATATTTCATATCTATTTCATATAATCAGTATTCTCCCAAGACCCTCACCTAGATAAGTAGAGGTGTGAAGATGTTGTAATCAAATTGAACTGGATTTACAGCATTCAAAACGTCAAAGACAATCATGATTATTTAATGCCAAAGAAAATTGATGGTACGTGAAGCATGCGGTGTATAGAGAGAATGATGAGGGAACATTGAATGAGAGGCAGAGAGGCAGAGAGGGGGTGGGAGGGTAAGAGAGAGAGAGAGAGAGAGAATGCGATTGCAAAGTCAAACGAAAATTTGATAACATCAGAGGTACATGAAAAGCAAGTTATGTTTTTTCGTCCAATATTAAGAGCAATAAGATTATTCATTGGCTACATAACCATTGAGGTTTTTTTTAAAGATTTGAATAAAGAATATCTCAAACTTTCCTGAGCAGAGATGAGATGGAAAATAGCAATGGATTCTTGACTCGACGAAAAGCGTAATCTGGAAGGCTAGGGTGTATAGGTAGATGGTTATCTTAGAAACAGTGCCTAGGACATGTAATGAAAGAATGGATTGACAAGTCTCAAAACGTCTCATGACAAAGGAAGTGAGGGAGGATACAGAGAGTGAGAGAAATATATATATATATATATAGAGATATGTAGAAAGAGATAAAGATAGTTGATAGAAAGAAAGAGGGGAGAGATAAAGAG
The DNA here is from genome assembly GCA_035222895.1 of Strongylocentrotus droebachiensis. Taxonomy (NCBI): domain Eukaryota; kingdom Metazoa; phylum Echinodermata; class Echinoidea; order Camarodonta; family Strongylocentrotidae; genus Strongylocentrotus; species Strongylocentrotus droebachiensis. The sequence goes on along the minus strand of JAVYIG010008167.1, from coordinate 84,219 downwards.
GGGGCAGAAAAAGAGACAGATAGAAGGAGAGAGAGAGAGAGAGAGGAGAGGGGGTAGAGAGAGAAAATGCAAAAAGAATTTATTTAAATTATAAAAAAAGAGAAGGTCAAAACAGCAGCATTAGAATATTCAACGGATAATGAATTGCAAAGAAGACACAATAATGAAAGTCAAATAAAAATACATAGTAACTAATGTTATGTATATAAGTATAGCTTACACAATATTTGCATGTACTAAACTTAGGAAGGCGCATCACAAGTACTATTTTAGGAATACATAACAATAAAGATAGTGCACAATCTTTATTTTTGACATCGACGATCTCGTTTTGAAATCAGGGAATACAGGGCGCAGTTTAGTGACGTCATGATCAAAATAACACGTTGTCTGTTCGAAATTCAAACTTCCTACGACTACAAGTCTGTTTTGCAAGTGTACAATTGAAAGTTAAGGCTTTCTTTGTTTTGTAACTTATGGAGACCTTTTACCTTTGTTTTAAGCCGTCTTTGTTGTTTCTGGGAAAAAAATGTCGATTTAGTATAGATTAGCCTAATAAAGTCGGTTTAGCCACATCTTTGTGTGTCTACCCCCTTCTCCAGTCTGAAAATAATTATACATCACGTACCACCATATTAATGCACCTTGGAATAGTTTACTAGATAGATGGCATTTGATTATTATCATTATTATTATTATTCTCTGTCTCCCTGTCGTCTTTTCCTTCTCTGTCCGTTTCTGTCTATGTCTGTCTGTCTGTCTGTATATCTCTCTCTCTCTCTCTATGTCACACACTATATATCTTCCTCAATGGTGCTGCTACAAGTACACAGAACAACCTCGAGCAACCCTTCGACCTACTTCTTGATTTCCAAGACTGCAGTAACCAAACTTTCAATGGATTTGCACTGACCCGGGGTTCCGCTACGAATAGACAGCAAATAGTACAGACAAAGTGCGAATACCGCCTGGCGGGTTTTTATGTCACTCGGTCGACACATTCTCGGAGTAAGCAACACAAGGAGAACTCTTTGAAGTGGTGTGAGAATTGGTAACAGTCTTTTTCTTCAGGCTCAGATGGTGATTGTACCCTTAAACAAAGTACACTCTGCCTTGAACCTACCCTAAATCTTCTTGATAGTTCGTAATTGTCCCTTGGAAAAGTTTAAGTGTCGGGCCTAGTTTTAGCATAGCCCGAATACTTTAACAACATTGTTCCCTTGTGTGTGTCAATAATAGGTTTAGACTAGGAAAATTGTGTTTCAAATGAAAACCGAAATCTTTAAATATCCTATCCCATAATCTATGTACTATGTTGTCCTTATCTCCACCAACTTCAGTATGCAATACGAATAATAAAGTAATTGAAAGAAAGGATCGTGGGAGAAGAGGAGTCTGTCAAGAACGATTTTTTTTGGTGAAAGTCATGATTGTAGTCAACGAAAGATGTTGAAGATGACGTAGCTGACTGAGGCAGTCTGAAAAAACTTTTCATTGAGTCATCTCAAGTAATTTATAAAGCCATATTTCGAGCTATCAAATCGTGAGGATAAAGCGGGAATTTCCTGGAAAAAAAATCGGTTCGCTTTGTGGCTTTCACATTCATGTCAGCTCTGAATGATTTGGATAAGTGGAGGCGGCCACCCTTCCCGTCCGCATCCCGACATCTTCATCGGTACTCCTGGTGACATAACAGACGATGCCGAAAGGAGAGATAACCTTTCTGCCTCGAGGCAATCCTCTTTTCGATGAATCCTTCCATGGACACTTGATTTGAGAAGAGAGATTGCAACTCTCTCTCTCTCTCTGACTTCTCTTTTGCGCCATTGACGACAAGTGCCGGCGAGACACCATTTCCTTCATGCCGTAACATTCAGCTTCGCACACCAGTTGCGCCACTGCACACGGAGTGCAAATACGGGCCGTGAACATTATTGTGTAACTGTAAAGAGATGTACAAGAAGCGTTATTTTGAGTGCGTCATTGCGTGCGCTAATCAAACCTGCCAGGCAATTAGTCCATTCATCCGTTATACAAAGCATTTTTTGCACTGTTTATTTGCATTCGGTTTGACCGACGTAGGTTCACATTGTGCGTCAAAGAATGTACCGGTCGCTGACGCAAGCTTACGTCAGGCAGATGCTGTACAAAGGGCATTATTGGAACTATCAAATCGGTCTTCGCAGAAACGTTTTTGGATCCGAGAAAATCAGTGCCGAAGGCTCATTAGTATAAATCGGTGAGCAATGTTAAGCTTGTATGCTGTTGGAACACCTGGTAACCAAAATTGCAGTGTCTGTTGTGGCTACCTGCATAGGTAGACGAGATATATTGCGGTGCATATTCTTAATCTTTATTGTCAGACAGTCGGCTGGCTCACTTTAATGAAGCCTCTCCTCTCCATTGCATACTCAACATTATGCAAGAGATGTTGAGTGTTAGGTATCAGTGCGATATATCCTTGAATATTATTTAGGGGGATATGGAAGAGGTTTTATAAATAGCAAGTGGCCCTAGGCAGAATGTTATGGGATCGTTTGTATGAGCGTGACAGTGAAGTTTTGAAGTTCATTTTCCGTCGTGAGAAATGTATGTCATTCGAGGTTTGTCGTTGATAATTCGCTGCGTTAGATTTAGTGTTGAATTCCTTTCCTTATTTTTTTCCTTCCTTTTTTCCCCCCTTTTTCACTAGTTAAAACTGAACTGAAAAGGCCGTTGTGCAATATCTTCCCTATGATAATTTACTTAAATGTTGTGTCACTTAATATTCAAATCGTTGTTGCAAAGAGGAAACATGGGAATTATTTTCAGCGTCATGTTGGTGGCATGTTGAGGAAGGCCTCCCCCACCCCTGCCTCCACACGTACACCCACATCATACCAGAGGAAGGCTGCATTGGGAAGGAGAAAGATGGACACAATAAAGTGCTTGTTGACGAAAGAAACTAATGCTGTGGAAATGGAAAATTACCAGCAAAAGAAAAAAGTAAGACTGATTAAATTATTGATCAATATGGTTTAACTCATTCGTGAAGGAAACATGAAACGATCCCGCTGGGAGCTTTAGTGATTTTTCAGCATCTACAGTTGCAAACAACAATGAACCATGGAAGGTTGCATAGCACCTGAAGTGTCTTGCTTCATTTATATTTATTTTAAGATATTAAGAATATAATTGTTAAAATATTTCAAATGATGAATTTGAAAGATAAAATGCTAATGTTATTTATCAATATGGTTTAACTCATTCGTGAAGGAAACATGAAACGATCCCGCTGGGAGCTTTAGTGATTTTTCAGCATCTACAGTTGCAAACAACAATGAACCATGGAAGGTTGCATAGCACCTGAAGTGTCTTGCTTCATTTATATTTATTTTAAGATATGAAGAATATAATTGTTAAAATATTTCAAATGATGAATTTGAAAGATAAAATGCTAATGTTATTGATCAATATGGTTTAACTCATTCGTGAAGGAAACATGAAACGATCCCGCTGGGAGCTTTAGTGATTTTTCAGCATCTACAGTTGCAAACAACAATGAACCATGGAAGGTTGCATAGCACCTGAAGTGTCTTGCTTCATTTATATTTATTTTAAGATATTAAGAATAAGATAAAATGCTAATGTTTGCCATTTTTAAGGGCGTATAGGAATGAAAAGCTAACCAGCCTTTGCTTTATTTAGCATTGAAAATATAATTAAGTGATATCAGTTTTATTGCGTTGTTCAATGAAAGGTTGCATAGCACCTGAAGTGTCTTGCTTTCTTTATATTTTAAGAAATTAAGAATACGATTGTTATAATATTTCAAACGATGAATTTGAAAGATAAAATGTAATGTTTGCCATTTTTAAGGGCGTATAGGAATGAAAATCTAACCAGCCGTTGCTATATTTAGCATTTGTTTTAATAGGGCCAAATTTATTATCATTTTGATGATTCCAGAACCTTGCAGTACACACCAATACTTCTATGCTACATGAACACATTTTTCAAATCGATTCAACACCGTTTCTTTCACAATGCAATCGTATGACCAGAACTCAACTTTATCTTTAAGAATAGCTAGCACGAATAATATTCATGTTAGACTACGGTGTTGGATGGTAAGCAAACCAACACAGGTAACAGGAAGCGGACAGAAGTCTTTCCAATGGATGATAATCTCATCGCCACAGCATTATGTATGACAAACAATCATATCCAAAATAGAGTTCGATTGAGGGGCTGATGTATAAACAGTGAACGAAAAGGGGGAGAGTGCCGGAATGTTCCGAGAGATGCCGGCAAATTGCCACCCCGGGTACCAACGCCGATAGTGCTTACGCGAGATGCAGGGAGAAGTTCACATGTGGACCATCCACGTGTATATCCTAGATGTTAATAAAACTCACTGAGGCACTGCACGTTGAAACAATACTACACTAGAAGGCGTTGGCGAGAAGTGCGCTCGTTCCGTGTCGCTTTTGGCGTTCGTGGGGGAGAGCATCGACGCCATGTTGGAATGGAACTGGGTAAGACGAGAAAGTGTAATGTTTGCACATGTAGCATTAATGGGATAGGAGACATTGATAGTCAACTTCAAGAACTTTTAGAGAAGGGTGCAGAATCAAAGCTGCGTTCTTTGTTTGCGGGTTTTGTTTGCAATCTCCAATTGGAAATTGTGTTCGCGGTTGGTGTGTCATGCGAATCCATAATCTCATTTGAGCGTATGATTAACATGTAAGAACATTATAAAGAATTGGGTAGATGATGGAAATCAACCTCTAAGAAATCGGTAGTTTTCCAATAACAATTTTGTCTGGGACATCCCAGTAGGCCGACAGCCGACTAGACTGAAGTTCGATCATGAACCCTTAGAAAAGTTTCCAGAAAGGTTTACAAACAGACAGGTCGGTCTGACTCGTGGGCTGCATTCTTCTTAATTTTTGGTGGTGTTCGTATTGACTCTTGAGAATTGGAGAAAAATGAGTTAAATCTTGACCTTAAGCATGTTCCGATTGTAGAGCTGTATTGCGTGAACAATTGTATGATTCTTCTTTTAAAGTTGCCGAAGAATACATTTGGCAATTGTGTTTTGGTTTGCTATTTTGATACGCATTATATGCACTTGTTCAGTATGGGCCCCTCAAGGGTTTAGTCGGTACCCAAAGAAACACAAGGCAATGGAGACGCCCAGAAGGAAAAGACAATCGAGTCAAGAACTTTGAACAATAACATGTTTTTGATTTATACCTTTCCACATGAAATTCGAGAATGATGTTTGGGGGTATACATCATAAGTGGTATCAATGGTTAGGGAGAAACAAGAAGACTCAAAATGCAAATCCGCTACTGGGTCTATTATGGATTTCTTTTTTTTAAACTCTTTCTTGTGCTTGCATGCGATTGGATATATTGAGCCGGATAATCGTCGGAGAAAATGGGAATTGGTTGTGTTGCAGTAGGGGTTGTAGTGCTTTTTTGTCCCGGTCTCTTCCCCTTTTTTGCTATTTATTGGGAGGGGTCAAAACCACTGTACCTCCATAAAGCTTCGACACTGATTCAGGTTAGGATGATTTATATAAGGCAGGAGATAGATAACAGGGACTATCGAAGAAAACAAAACTATGTCAGGTTTCTCTTGAGATAGGTGAAAGGGTTTAATGATTCAGCATCTCATCTTGGAATAGCCGAATGGATTAAATGATTGAACATGCAGGTAAGATAACATTAATGGATACGTCAGGAATCCTCGCGAGAAAAGACGAGCTTAGGATCGAGGAAGAGGCAAAAAGTAATTCGATTCTTTTGCAAGGATTTCGGTTAATTTTAGAGCAAGGAATCAAAGCATTTCGATGCTGACATTATCGGACTGCAAGTGTCGGCTTTTTATTTTTTATTTTTTGCTTCTTGAAATCGCTTTTATATAGAGTGAATCGGCGGTGTTCTGGGGTTAGTTTAAGACTAAAACTACGTTTAGGATAAAGTTAGGCTCCCTTTCCTGTTTGGAAAATCCTAGACCTAGCCATGCAAGCGTTGCTTATATTCAAACAAACATTTTGTTACTATGATGCGTGTAGCAGCATTGATTTTTTTTTTTTTTTTTTAAATCTATGTTCTTCTGTGCTTCCTTCATCTTACTAATAACATCTTCATTTGGATCCCTATCTAACTGTTCACTCAAGGTATCATATTCCTTTTTAAGTTTATTAAAGGCATCTTTTTTAACATTATATTTTTGTTTACAGTATGACATCGTAAATTCTTTTATCTTAACTTTACATATTTCCCATTTGTCTTGTGGTGACAATTGTATGTATTCCAATTTAACTTGTTTAATCAAATTACGTACACCAGTCTGATACTTTGCATCAACTAAGATATTATTATTTATCTTCCAAAACCCTTTGCCTCTCTTAACAATTTTAAATTTCAATTTCAAAGAAATAGCATTATGGTCACACTTTAAAGCCGGACGGATGTCCGAAGAATGAACTAAATGGCATACCTTCTTTGATATTAACCAATAATCTAACCTAGAAAATAAAGAGAGAGACACCTGCCTCCATGTAAATTGTCTCTTGTCTGGATATAAATGTCTCCAAATATCTACCAAATTGTGATCTTTTTTAAACTTATTAAAATAAAACTTCGGAACATTAGCAGAAGAGATACCACGTGTATCCATTTCCTGACTTTGAACACAATTCCAGTCCCCTCCTGCTATCAAAATATCATTATCTTCTTTAACCGTATTCAACCAATTTAAAAGCATTTTATAAAATGGCTCTTTTTCCAATTTTTTTGTGGGAGCATAAACATTCAAAACAAAGTAACATATTCCATTGATGCTCAAACGAGCAGCTACAATTCTTCCGTCACTTTTATTAAAAGCACGTATTAAATCAATTTTCGGGTCTCTGTTAATTAAAATTGCAACACCCTTCGAATGATTGGTTCCGTTATTAAACAAACATGTACCAGTCCACTCATTACAAATATTCCTTTGTAGGTCGTGAGACCAAAACGTTTCTTGCAAAAAAACAATATCACATTTTTGGTGTTTAAGCCACAAAAATATTTTGTTCCTTTTTAGCTTTTCACGAAGACCTCTAGCGTTCAAAGATATGAAATGCAAAAATGGATTCATACTATTGAATTAAATATGTATATAGAGTCCGAGGTTTCATATTTTGATATAAAGTAACATGAATTTCTATTTTTTAGTTCATTAGAAAGTCCTGTTATAACTATCCATGTAAAACCGATGAACAGAGTCATGAAATATAATACAGGTAGCGTCCAATTTCTATATCCGATATTAAAACAGCTAGCTAGCAGCATTGATGAATTAATGATTCATCACGCTCAATTTCCTCAATTTCCTCAATATCCATATATTGAAACATGTGTCGCTGTTCCATAATTCTGAATTTATATGTAGTCTGAAAAGATATGTATCTCGTTAAAGATTATGTATGAAATGTAATGTACAAGAATCGTCACATGAATATTACATGTTGTAATGGGGTGATAAGACAAAATGCCAGCCACATAATGCAGACGTAATACGATCATTAACTAGTCGTTTGGGGCTCTGAGAACATGATACAAGTTAGTTTGTTGCACTGTAGAGGCATGGGCGCAAAATATTACCTAGGCCATCCCTGCAGTGCTTAAATGCTTTCACAAAATGCCTTCTAGATTTAGAATCCTGCATACTTGTGATACTCGAAGCCTGTAATGTAGCCGCAGTTGGTTAAGTTGGTGAATACTATATACTTAATGGTAATTCGTCTGTCTGTCATCCGAGCATTAGTCATACCAAGCTCCACCAATATCCTATTTATTTCGTATCGACGGCTCGTCGTTTAAAGCCTGGAAAAAGGAATACATTAATAATTGTAATACCGTCATTTTCAGTCAATTTCTGACCAAAAGAAGGACAAGCTGGATGCCGAAAATTTTACATTTGACGAGTTCAATTCTCGTCATGAATGGATCACAGTATTAAATTGCTGATTAAGTTCAGAAGAACATAAATTACATTAAGGCGCAACCTTTAGACAACGCTCCTAGTGTAGACAACCTTCACTATCCGTTGCTCACGAGTGAAGTAGGACTGCGTCAGAGACTTGCGCAGTGTTTGACGCATCAGTCAAGCAAAATGACTAGCGCAGGACATCACACAATCAAATGATGCCTCGAAAGCACCGGACAGTGAACTAGCAAGTATATTGCACACAATGCCTCGTTTGCCTGATGTAGGACTACGTCGGAGACTGGTCCAGTGTTTGACGCATCAGTGAAAAAAATTGACATGAATTATTGGACTACAAAAATGACTAGCGTAGGGCATAACACAATCGAATGATGCCTCAAAACCACCGGATAGTGAACTAGCAAGTATATTGCACACAATGCCTCATTTGCTTGACGTAGAACTGCGTCGGGAACTAGTACGACCGTTGACTCGTCAGATCATGCATGGCGAGATCGGACGAAATTGCACGCACTGTGTTGAACTACTATAGTAAGGGCTCACTGCCTGCCTTGACAAGCTTAAATAACCAAGATCGTGATGCATTTGAAATGGTGCTTCGTGTGCAAAGAGCCGTTCTTAATGTACACTTCTACTTCTACACCCCGCCCCCCCAACAATATATATATATATATATAGGCCCCTATATTTTAAACAAAAAATCAAAAAATCCTTGCCCTTAAGGTCGTGTTTTATGTCAAGCAAATTCGTTGCTCATTGGCCATGTTTTTAGATATAAAATTATTTCCAAGAAAAAGAAAATATAAGTTTATTTCAAGCGAGGTTAGGGAATTATACGAGTAGTGATTTCTACTGTTGACCGCATATTTGACCTAATTGCACCTCGTCCTCTACTCCATTGAGACGTCAAATGGCTGTCAAGAACTAAAAGGCCATTTTATAACCGTTACCCTTATTTCTATAGATAGATCCTTTAAAGAGGTGTTATCCATCGGAGTTTACCTTTCAAGCTCACATGGGAACTGTTTGACCCACATTATAACAGGGTTTTTTTTTAAAGCCACACTGTCCTACTTGTAGCTACTTGCTCCCTCTATATAGAAAACAATGCCTAATCGGTGACCACTGGTCCCCCATGATCTGCTTTTCTTATGTTAATTGAGAGATGAGTTGATGAGATAACCACCTGTCCAGTGACCTTGCATGTTGGTCTAATCCATCCTATAAACTAGTACAGATAAGCTTTAATGGAGTGTCCCTGGAAGTGGGGTGGGGTGGGATAGGGATGTGACCCCCTATTCAAGATTTCAGTTTGCAAATTTGAGTCTTGCGGATAATTACTATTCGACTTCTGTCGGTAATTTGATAATAATTTTGATTGGTCCAAAACCCCTCCCCTCATAGATTCAATAATTCATTTCCATTTTCAATAACAAATAATACAAAGATATATAGGCTACAATAAACATTTGCAATATTCGAAAATGAAAAAAGGGAACCAAAAAAGGGCAAATGGCCTTGTGGAGGCATATTTCCCCGAACAGTAGTTCGATAGGAGATTTACTTATACAAACAAAACTAAAAAAGACACATATAATGACAATGGCATCGATCATGGCAAGTAGTACAAATGGAAGTAGTCAGGAAGAAAAAATCATTAATTTGAAAACAGTTATGGGTAACGTTGTGTAATATAATTATTGGTACAAGAATCATTGATATAAGATATGGATCCTCGCAGTGTAAACAAAACTTTCCGCCCCCCCCCCCTTCCCGCTTTAACAAAAACAAATAGTTACATCATGCTGTTGCTTCTCGTTACGCCCCCGATAGTAAATATTTACGGCTTTCACGTCCTTTTTTCTGACGATAGTGTCGTCGTGAAACCGTTTTGCTAACAAGTTTGGCGAAAACGTGGCGAAATGTACGAAGAGGCTGGAGTATCCAGATCAAATTTCAGAAAAAGATTTAGAAAACTGTTGGCCAACCCAACGTCCCCTTCTAACAATACACTTCCCTCTTGCAGAATTTGTTTGGGCTTTTCGACGTGGTCTTAAACCATCAAGGCGTGGGCCTGAAAAAAGAGCAGGATTTTTTGACGGTATTGCTGAAATGGTTATATATCAGCAAGCACATCCCTAAGATGTTTGCCTAAGCGTAAAATGGAGTTGTCATAGAATAATCTATATCTTTCTCCAAACATGAAAGCACTCTTCTTCGAGTCAGACATCTTACGATCGATACGGTACGGTCCTTTTACCTCAATGTTTTTGGTGTAATCTGCCCTTGATTTTAAACATAGAAGGAAGAACGCTCACTCTCTCTCGTTGACGGGTAAATAATGGTTGGGCTATGTAAACAATACTGACTCTCACGTCACGTGAAGGTCATCCGGGTCTTTACATGTACGTCCACACTGCCAAAGAACGATGACCAAACACATTGATGCGTCTTATGCTCGTTGGCGGAACATACGATGCGTCATTTTGTTGACGTAAGAATGCGTCATGAACAGAAGTGGTTTTTGACGCACCATGTTAGAGTGATATCACACAACGGATCAATATATTTCAGTGTTAAAGTAGATATTCATTGATTTTAAAAACTAACTTTATTTTCATTATTGCAAAGTTTAAACTTTGATTCGACAAGGTTATCAAAATTCAATGCTTGGACAAATTCGAAGCAATGATTAATATAAAGTACAAAACGCTTAAATACAGCCCCGGCATAGCACCTGAAAAGCTCTCCGAACGCTGCTGAGATGTGTGAGATCACAGTATGGACATGACTTGCACAAGCAGACGATGTCCCATGACATCTCACACATTTTCAGTGCCTGTGTTTTCATCTTCTCTTGAGTTCTTTCTCTTACTTCACTACCGTCAGGGTAAATGTATAATCTATATTGCCTCACTGTAAACCCCGCGCATGGTTTTATTTTGATGACAAATGCAGCGATACAAAAATAAAGGAATCTGTCGCTTGTAAACAAAATAAGACGCCATTTTATATTCAGCTGCACACACCGGGGTATGTTCGGCGTTTCAAGAGGGAACAAATGCCGTCCTTAATATCATTCTGGGGGTTTTTCAATTTGAAAGTCTGGTTTATTTTATTGTTAATTAACCCCTATCCTGTGTATATACAAGCAAAAGATTTTAGTTATCAGAATCGGGTCATATCCCCTTTTGAATGATTTGACATGCCATTACATTTATATACACTAAACTCATTATAATTTGAGAAATAATAGCTTTGCAATTATGTTCATTCTTTATAGGATGTCGTCTGCTTGGGCAGTGTTGGTCCATATAGTGACGCCATTAAAACATCGTTATTTTTCCGGCGAATCTCTCGTATATTCCAGCTGCTATAGAGGTGGTTATACATGTATTTGTATTTTTATAAATCACCCGATATGTGGTTGACCTAAAACTTGTATGATGGCCATCTGTTAGCTTATCAGTTTGTATTTATACATAAGTTGACATATTTGTGATCTTCTTTGAATTTCACCTTTAAAATTGGGTTCAATGTTACTGACGTATGGGCTAGCCCTTTTAAAGCCCAACTGCAGCTACTTGCGCCCTCTATATAGCAAACAATGCCTAATCGGTGACCATTGGTCCCCTATGGTCCCCTTTTTCTTATGTTTATTGAGAGCTGATTTGATTAGATAACCACCTGTCAGTGATCATGAAGGGAGGTCTAACCCCCCTGCTATAAGTAGTGCAGTGGGGCTTTAAGTCTTGATTAGCGCAGACAATGACGCAATAGTAAGGATGCATCGTCTGCAACGGGCGTAAAGTTAACTGACGGAATGGGGCACAATATGGCTACCCACGCTAACAAGACATTATTATCAAAAAGCAAAATTTCTTTAAAGCATCTATATTTAAGTGTAGGCTACATTGATGGAAAATTTAGACATTTGGTCTTTTTTAATGTGTCTGTTTGTTTGCTCGTCTACACATGTTCATATAGATCGAACCGACATGAGGGAAAATGACATAAGTATATGCCAAGAAAAGACCACAAAAACAACACTTTCCCTCCCCTTGTTCGAATGTGTGTCGCTGTACTATATTGTAAAAATAAAGTTGGTGCTCTGGCTATTTTTGTTTCAATCAGAGTTTTAGCATTCTTCTTGCGTGGCTTTCCCAAAAGCTGCGAGGTTAAGAAAAGTAGGACATGTATCTAAATTATTTATCACCTTTGGTGCCTGCTGTGGGTCGGCTGTGTTAATTTTTCACGTAGCAGACGACAGCCCTGAATCCAGTTGGGGAAACCCGATGAATTTGTAAGCCGGTTAATGTAACCATGACGATAATTGGAATGACAAGAATTTACGCCTGAACGCGCTGAAAGTGCAAAATGTAATTTCTATCCCTTTTGTTTATATTGTAGATTGTCTAGTTCCGCTTTGCAATTTGTTTCATTACTGTCTGTTTGTGTTTGCACTTTATAAAGGAAAACGATTTTTTTTTTTCGTTCACATCTCGTTTTTTAACCGAAATGTCTCGAATAAGAATGGCGATGATATTTTTTTATGGCGGGATTTTTTTTTATAGAGATTTCGATGTTTTTTAAAGATAATATATGCTTCTAAATTATTTCAAATTAGATGTCAATAAAGTCGAGCCAGTTGCTCCTGTAAATGTTGTCGGCATATCAACCCTTCGGCCCCTTCCCCTAAAAAAAAACCCTAACCGAAGTACGACGCAGATCGAGGAGACATGTGCAATCATCGAATCACACAAAATGGGGGGGGGGGGGGGGGGGGGGGAGAGGAGCAAAGAGACATTAAAGGGGAGATGATTGGAAAGTGTAAAAAGAAAATGATCCAACTTATCTCTTGATTAGTTATTCCGCACATCATTTACCCTTTAAGGCTGTTTCCCCCTCCCCATATTGCTCATGAAACCAATACGTCCCCAGTCAAGACTCGCGCTACGTCATTAGACATAGTGATTAGCTTTTGATGAATCCATTTACACATTGAGAACTACTGGAGCAACTCAAATGCTGCATAAGAGGGTTACATTCGAACGAAGTTTGAATTACACCACTTCACGACAATGATTTCCTAATAATTCATGTTCTCTTCCTCGGGGTACGAGATTGATCGTCAAAATCACACCTTCATTACTTTAGAATCATGTCACCGTAACGACTAAGATTCCATGGAGGCATATCTATAATTCATAACTACCCTGCGAATTATGTATTGACTAGTCGTGCATTGCGATGTCTCTGGTGAGCTTAATGATATCAGTATCCTCTGCATTTGTCTGTCTAGAATGATGAAACTTGTATACTAGTATAATCTTCAATCATCTTAAATTATTTCCATATGAGCTTTATTTATTTAAAGACTTATTAACAAAAGAAATATGAAAATGGAAATACAGGTCACATACGAAATTTTAGAATCTAAGATGTGTATTAATATACCAATATAATGTTGTCCCCCAAAAGGGGATATATTCACCGACTGAGTTCTTGAGAAAATAATTTCTAACATTAAGTTTATTGTAATTCCATATTTCAATCATTGTTAATCATCACGTTTCATTCTTTCAGTATGGTAATTAAAATTAGTACCACGTTGGCCTAACCGTATTTTTTAACACTGTTAATTGCCATAACTATTGTAAAAAGACCTTCGAGCTGCTCAATTATAACTTGGTCATCGCAAGGTGCAAAGTTAAGTCCCCCCCCCCCCCCCCCCCCCCAAGGGAGGGGGGGGGGGGGTACTATTAATGGATGTACTCGATGAAATCAATTAATGGCGCACATGATATCCATATATCAACCATTGGAATCGATTGCTCTTAAAGTCCGGAGATTGGACATCTGGTCAGTAATTGAAAGAAAATAGAATAACCAATCACAAAAATTGGACATTATCTTTTGGGGCCATTAATCACTTATACATCTTTAAAACCCACGCATTTGGGGGCATTGAAAAGTGTAATGCAATGAAAATACTATACCCATGTTCGTTTTGAGATACGTCTGTCTAAAAGCGAAATAAATACTTTGCAATTTACACCATTTCCCCTTCGTTCAATCATTGCAGCGGAAAGATACGGACTTGATTTCGGCAGACGATCAGTATTACGATCAACGAATTTGTTTGAGGAAAAAGGCGGGGAATCTCCTCTCAGTCCAATTTCAACCTGCTAGAGATCATCGCAACCATGCAGTGGCGTAGCGTCGGTTTAGAAAATGAGTGGGGCACTGGCATCATGGGGGGGGGGGGGCGTACGGGTAGATACTAGATGGATGAAATGCAAATCACAGGATACTATTTACCATGTTTAATTTTTTTGTATTAATACGTTTTTATGTCAGGTTAACATTTCAATTAAATATTTCAATTACATTGTAGATTTGAACAAGACCATCGATTAAGGAAGTAGAGCGGAAGGTGTCATTTTAAGTCTTGATCACGTTCCCTTGCTACTTTCTCTTTCCTTCTCTTTCTCTTTATTTTCAAAAATGTTGTTCACCCCTAGAGGGTGGGGGGGGGGGGGTGAAGGGGCGTGCACCCTGAGCTACGCCATTGTTGTCCGTAAAACGAGTTCTTAATTTTGTACGTTGAAGAAACCTTGGAATTGTAACTGTCAGAAAATGACCGAGTGGTGCTTGACCCTCTCTTGTACTGTTCCTGGATAATTATAGCATAAGAATCTTGTCATTTTGGCGAGTTCTTGTCATGTCAGTATCAAGATGGGATATTGACTCTGGGAAGGCTCAAGAAAAGGTAATTTCCGTTTGCCTGGAGGAGAAGTGTTATTCATTGAAATGCCTTTCACGCAGATTTTCTGGATATGTCTCATCATAGATGTGTGTACGGGGGATGGGAGAGTTATTACTTGTTGAGTCGAGGCACGCCAAGGCGTAGAGATGTGTTGAGTTGGAGAAGAGATGACTGAGGAGGAAAGAAAAAAGATATAGGGTGATGAGCAAGGGAGAGAGTGTATTTGTGGGAGGGTGAAATAGAGAGAGAGAGAGAGAGAGAGAGGGGGGGGGGAGAGAGAGAGGGAAAGGGGGAAGGGAGTGAGAGCGAGAGAGAGAGAGAGAGAGAGAGAGAGAGAGAGAGAAGGGGGAGAGAAAGTTGGACAAATGTGTTTATTATCATTATCATCATCATCATTATCATAATCTTGATTAATCATCATCATCATCATCATCATCATCATTATCAGTCACCATCCAATTTATTTTCTGTGTATCGAAGGGCAAAACAATAGCTCACTCTCGTGACCCAGCCTTATCAAAGAGTTCCGGTTTACACAATAACAACTTAACATCTTTTATGGATAGCTAGCTTGAACACAATATCTATTTGGTGCAGGGAAATAATGATAATAACGATAATAATGCAGTGCACAATAATTACTGTTCGCATGAACTATTCTGAAAAGAAGAGGAATGCCGAAATGAATAATTTGCATGAGTGCATATTATGTTAATTAATGGGAACAAAAGTTTAAAGCCTATCTGCACTAGTTTGGTCAGGAGGGATTAGACCCCTGCATGGTCACTGACAGGTGGTTATCTCATCAAATCAGCTCTAAATTGACATAAGAAAAAGGAGACCATTGGGGACCAGTGATCACCGATTAGGCGTTGTTTGCTATATAGAGGGCGCAAGTAGCTATAAGAAGTGCAGTGGGGCTTTAAGACATGTTTTAAATGTTTTTGTATTCTGCTGAACGGATATTCAGTGGAAGAGCATTGAGATGATGCTATGGAAGCCTTAATAATTATGTACGACGCCTGAGCGAGTTCTCAGTAGTGTTTTCGCTTCCAGAAGAAAGGATACTTCTTCCTGGCACATTTTCTGCTGCAACATTTTGTTATGGAGCCAAACCATTACTGTCTTTCAGGACGAGGAAGATTCAAATCAATAAAAACAAAACAATACAATACAAAAACAAAATGTGGGGAAAACTTGATTACAAAGCAAATCACATACTTGGTTTCTAAAGCAAATCAGTAACCTACAATCTGGTATCACTTTAACACAGTCATGATGACTGATCGAAATCGGATGTTATTTTGTTATGTTTTAATGGCTGCTTCATTCCTCTCACGTCGTACACTCTATCTGGGTCATGCACGTATCGCGTTGATTTAGATGAAAGAAAAACAACCCGCGATGGGAATTTTAACCAGACACTTTGCCTTCTTTAATGGTGATTTTATTCCTTAGAAACACGGCGTACAGTGATTTAAAGGTCATATTCAGCGATTCACAAAAGTTCAGAGATTTTTGTTCACCTTGAGGTATCGATGATTACAAAAAATATGAGAAAGCTTGGTCAGAGCGTCGAATTGAATTGGATTGAAGTGAATTTTCTGCAACATACAGATCAAATTTCATTTCAGCTTTATAAAGCATATACAAAATATAACAATTTGTGTGAACATTTCGTATTTTTACATATGGGCACTCTACTCACAATACGTATTGTTTAGGGCCTATAATGAATAGTTGAGATACCATTATACTTCAGTAACTTTTCTTATCTTCGTCTGACAAGGAATTTTCCCGTGAACGAATTTTAATTAAGAAAGTACTTACAATTTATCAAAAAGTACAATAACTCTCATGTTGAGCAATGTATCGAGAATGACATGCTATTGAATCAATCTCCTGCATAGTTCAAGTATAGAACTACGGTTATCTTTACTTTTACTTTACATTGATAACGGATTCCCTCTCTACCTGGAAATAATGTCAAAAAGACCTCAATTGCATTCGATCCCCAACCAAAATGTCGAACTCCTTAAAGGGCTAAATGATCAGATCTTCAACCCACGATTCCTCCAAGTAGTTCGAACTCAATTGGCGTCAATGTACTTCGAATCCATTCATGATGATCTAAGAGGGCGTTTACATGACTTCTTCTCCCTCATTCAATTATAACACTCTTCAGGATGAAGATGACGACGACGACGACGACGATGATGATGATTTCATTACATTTTTCACGGAGACAACATTATGCTTGTGGCCCTTGAAGAGAAGAAACCCTTGGACCTATATTGCTTTATCAATGGACTTCCGGCTTTACGTCCTATAAATGTTATTTGGTCGTAAGGGATTGATGCGTTACCAATCGGCTCCTGTTCATCAACTTAATTTAGTACCATAATCGTTCAAGTCATGGACACTATAGACGAACTTTTAACGTGTTATTCTTTAGTTCCAGTATCCTCACTTTGGTAAAAAAAAAAAACAGAAATCCACAAATTCAGTTTTTCTGGTAAGGCCACCATAATCCGGACAAAACAACCGTGTGGATAAGTAGATATACCTCTGGATTGGTTTGAAGACAATTGACTATCTTGGACTGTCACTCATCAATCGTAACTCAAGAGCGCCTCCTACGGGCATGTTCACGACACCAAGGAAGGCAAACAATGGCTTATTTCCCTGTCACACTGGTGAGGCTGAATACGGGATGAAAACAGACCGATACATAACATACGTAACTCCGAATTGGAAATATTACGTCGGTTATCGATCTGTTTTGGATTGGTAGGGCTATGTCACTGAGGCACTCTAATTTGAGCTGGATGAGAGCTGAAGATACCATGTAGGTAAAAGGTCCTACCAATACAAATTTCATCTTGCTAATAGTAATAGTTGTTTTCATGTTATTTTGTTAGCATTTGTTTCAGATTTGTGACGCCTTTTGTCGATACAAACAAAAACCCGTTCCGGTAAGAAACGTCTGTGCTTACACAAAATGTTGATTGCCCTTAAATGCCCTAAAAATGTTCCGGTGAGAATTTTATTTTGTTCGCTTGCTTTGATCACTAGCATGCTAAAAAAAAACCTTAGACCTGATACGCGGGCAAGAGTCGTCAACCCCCTCCCCCCCCTCCCCCCCCCCTGCCGAAGCTGTGCCTCGACGCCTATGATTTTGCGTATATTCAAACATGAGTAGGCTTAGATATTCTCATTCAAATATACAAAAACGTTTTCAATCTTCGCAATTTGCGATCGGCTGAAATCCTATTTGAAAATTTGTCATCCTCGCGTAATGACTGCACCCAGTTTCAAAATGTTAGTCTACAATCACGTAAAACAAGTATTTGACAAACTTGCATACATCCATAAAACAGAATTTCCTCCCTTAAAATTGGATGAATCACGAAGTAAAGGGCTGCATTGAGTACGTCTTCCGTCGCCACAATCCAATTCAACTGCCCGATAACTGCGCAGACGACTGACCGGACACGATTGTCCGATCGCTACATCCGATAACACTTGACAGGGTTGGCGCCAAAAATGCCCTCGACCAAAGATGACAGACACTGTCGCCTTTCATCACGTTAAATCACAACTCATCGGGATTTCACACGCTCCCTAATAATGTACATGACTAGTTTTTTATGTAAAAATGAGAAATTTGAAACATTTTCAATAACGCAACAGACAATGCAACATACAGATATTGGTCTATGCTTAATTGAACCTTCACATTAATTCATACTAAGAAAACACAATCTCCGTTTTGGGTATCATGGATGTGCAGTTACTGAGAGAATTAAGACGCCTTTGTAGATAGCTCATTAAGAACTTCAACGACCACGAACTATCTATCTGACCAGAAAGTGATTGACTGTAAAGTTTGTCGATGGTGATATATTCAAAGTCGAAATTTGACCACTGAATAATTCTTCGTCAGCTTAATCTTGGTACGCTATCTGTTCCGACTCGTGTAAGTATCTCAGCCAATCAGCTATGATGTCATGCATATTTTGTTCCGCCCCTTTAATCGACAATGAGCTTTACTCCTCCTCGAAATGATTATATATATATATAGAACGTTATTGGCCTATGGGTTTGACTAAAACTTATTAATCAGATTATTCCTTTTGTCTTCTTTTGTTGGCCTATTTGAGTGTATATCCATAGCTTGTACCTGATTTCCATTCCCACCCTACTTTATGGCTCGATTTTACAAATTACTGTCACAAATACTTTCGGAGAAAGAAATTAGCTTAAAGCGTTTTAAATAACTATATCTATCACCTTTTAAAACGTTTAAACAGTACAATGACTCATCGTATAATCCGAACTTGAATTCTACAGGCAAGACAAAATATTGAAAGTGACCTTGAGTTGATTTATCGAAAGTTCTTGCAATCGTATTCCATCAGTTTGTCGATAATGCACGATGAAAGGCTCTTAACATTCCACCTCTTAAGGTCTCTCACATACCTTTCATCGTTTGAAATTCTATTTCTTCGTTACTTCTTCTAGATCTATTTTGTCCTTATCAATGAATGGCTTAACTTGGTTCGCCCAAAACCCAGAATATTTCGGGAGCTGTCAGAACGGTACAAAACATCACACGATCAAACGACAAGAATTTAGAGTCGCAGATCTTCATTCCCGTGTACTTAGTGAACTGGAGGATAGAAATTGTAAATATTATCCCCGGCTTGGGGAAGGTTCATAATTGTCAACTTTGATTACTTCCTTACTGATTGATCAAAGCTAGAAAGAACGTTTACATGTCCAATACTGCTTTGGAGTTTGATGAACGCGCTGCAAGGCGGTTTAGTCACAACGCAGGCGCAGTGCCCGCCGCGCACACGAAGCATAGCATAATTATTTACAAAACTCTTTTGGCCCGCACCTAATGAAGAAAAATACAAAATCGTTGAAAAATAGATGCAGTGGTAATGGCGCTTTTGAAAAGGAGGAAAACTTGACCTTTAGGTTATCATCTTCGAATAAATCTGCCGATCCGTTAAAACTAGTTTTTATTGACTTTATGTTGGCCATGAAAAAAGCGCCCCATAATGTTAAATCTAGATTGAAGAAAAAAGAAGAAGAAGAAGAAAAGGTTGAGGTAAAAAAAAAAAAATGCACATATCCATTTCTCTGATGATAATGTCAGCAATTCTAATCTTTTTCAAGTTATAATTGTCCCTCCCTTAATCGACTTTTACTCCTCCTTTGCTGTCTCCTTAGTTCCCTCTTACCCTCTCACTCAACATACTAAAATGTTTTAATCCTCCTCCCCGCCCCCTTCTCCCACCCCTCTCTCTTTCCCTCTCTCCTTCCCCCTCCCTTCCTCTCTCTCTCTCTCTCTCTCTCTCTATCTCTCTCACCCCCTCTTCTTTATTCTATCCGAATTTTTCTCTTCTTCCTATTGCAACCCCCCCCCCCCTCTCTCTCTCTCTCTCTCTCTCCCCCTCTCTCTCTCTCTTCCTCTCTCCCTCTTTCTCTTTCTCCCCCTCTATCCCCTCTCCCCTCTCTCTCTCTCTCTCTCTCTCTCCCTCTCCCCTCTTTCTCTCTTCCCCTCTCCCTCATTCTCTTTCTCCCCCTCTATCCTCCTCTCTCTCTCTCTCTTAATACATTCGCTTATAGACTAATATAAGATTAACATGATTTCCGGTTAACATTTGCAAGAAATGCAGGTAATCTTGATGATATTATTTTTTATAGAAATCAAGGTAAATGTAGTGTTTTCCCTCAGGCAAAACCAATCTAAAAGCTTTTTATGGGATCATTCAGTAAGCTCTTGCAATGCATGTATAATTCGCATGTTTTGATTCTCATATTCAGTTCATGAAGTATCTAGAAGCGTTCGATGTCTGTATTTTAATGGAATATTACCATCATAGAAGGAGAACGAGGATTTCTTGTTATCATTATTATCCATTTTCACTCCGTATGCCTGTTCGGGGATGGAATATGTTATTTTTTTGTAATCACCTCGAGATAAATTATCATGATTTACCGGGTAAGCATATCGAAGATCTAATTTTAACATTTTTCTTCTTCCTTTTGACCCGTCTGTGAACTCTACGGTAACATAATTGAAGGGCAAGGTTTACTTTACTTTTTGTGATTAATGAAATTCTAGGCCGTCAAATTTTGTGAACAATATATTTATCGATTATCATTATTGAATATACTGTAGTACCTTGCATTTGTCCATGAGTAATGTTATGGTGGAGAGTTGCCGTGGTCTAGTAGATACATCGAGTCCCACTGCGGCACTATAATGTCTTTTTGCAAGACATTAATCTACATTAGTGCCACTCTTCGCTCAGGTGTTGAATGGGTGCCCGGTAGGATGTGAACGTTTATGTGGTTGGATTGTCATACGGCGCTTGTAACATGGCGCTTAGCCGGAATACTCCGCAAGAAGCAGAGAGTGTGCACCATCGTGTGCGGATTACCAATATAATCCAATAACCGTGGTAATAATGATTACAATGTAAATCGCCTAGGAACATAGTATCACGGGCTAAACAATGTGACTAGAATATCATACTCCTTAATTTGTTTAAATCTACGTTTAGTACACAAACCCTTTGCTATGCAAGAACGAAATATGTGTTGATTTGTCCCACAAATTAGATTTAAAATTACAATATTGGAGTTTCAAACTATTTAGCGGCACTCACTGGAAGGGTTAAAGGAATATTCAATGAAACCGAACAACGGCGCAGCATAGATATGCACAAGAGCGTACGAGTTTAAAGGTCCTCTCTCATCTTAATTGACTTTCTAATCCCATTCTAATCTCATCCGGGTTAACTCGGTCAATCCCCTGTTTTCCTCGAAAGTAAGGTCAAAGTAAAATACGGCTTTGAAAATAATCTTGAAGACTTCAAATGAAGTGACAATTTTGTTCTTCTCTGAATTATGATGGAGATAATAAATTGATAATACGAGGTAACTTCACATCTTCATTAGATTTCTTAATCATTTTTATTCTGTTTCGATTAGAAAAAAACAGAGAATCTATCTTTAGATTCTGAATGAGAGATGCTTGATTGACGGATGCACTTGGTACATCATAGTTCACAGATCAGTAGCCCTCCGGTTGCAGTGTTGTCATCGCCGGAGTGTCCTGCAGGCGATGTGCAGGAACATTCGTGCAGGGGCATAGCGTGGGACCAGCCGTTGAGGGGGCCCTGGCGTCCTGATGGAGGAAGGGACTGGTCGTACTAACTGGAATCAACTTTGTTTCACTTCGCCTTCACCCTTTACTTTTCCTTATCCTTGGGGGTGTTTCATCAAGCCTTAAAATTGATTGTTTAAAATAGAAAACAACTGTAGTTGATTGAACACGCTCCTTATTTTTTATTCAGCCTCACCCCTTGGTCCCTGGAGCTTAGCCACTACATTCATGAATACATTAGTAGAGTAAAGACCACTGGCTGGTGTATATATTTGATGTCACATTATCGATTTGGCCCTTTATGAATAAAGTGTCGAGATATTTAATTCGAACACTTCCAAATGCTAATCATGTTATAATGTTCTACATGTATGTTATAATCTAACAGATTTGAAAATCAGTACATTATAGGCGGTATTGCGCGGTGAAGCAGCATTAGCATATAATTTGTCATAAGTCATGATGGGTTTAAGATGATGTGGCCCATTGTTCTACAAAAATACTTTAAACCCGATATATAAGTCCACACTTTTACGGTGGTATAAGATTGCCTCAATGTGGCCTGAACTTATCCATTTTTGTATCTGTCCTCTCTCTCTTTCTTTCTCCCTCTCTCTCTCTCCCTCTCTCTCTCGTATGTATGTACATGTATGTATGTAATTGGGCATTTACAGAATTTTGTGTATCAATCAGATATGATTATGTGCGTCTGGGGACCGACCTTTAAACGTCACCATCTCTCTTAACATTGCAACCCATCACAATTTATAATTATGTAATGTAGTCTCTATTCTTGTCTCCAGCCTTTTTCGACTCTGTATTGCTATAGACTGCTCTCTCTCTCTCTCTCTCTCTCTCTCTCTCTCTACCTTTCTTCACCTCTCTCTCTCTCTATGTCTCTCTCTCAATGACGATAATCTCTCTCACATTCCCTTCTTTCCTCCTTCCCTCCCTTTATTCAGTCTTTCGATATGTTCCTTCTCTCTCTCTCTCTCTCTTTCTCTCTCTCTCAATTTTACATCCGTCCTCTCGCCGTCTTGCACAACTCGTCTCCTCTCCTTGTCTTCCCTGTCTCTGAAATATGTCTTTGCATTCTTCCTCCTCCTCCTCCTCCCTTAACTCTCTCTCTCTCTCTCTCTCTCTCTCCCCCTCCCTCTCTTCATCTCTCCCTCTCCCTCCCTCTATCCTCTCTACACACTTTTCACTGTTGATTCAGGCGTTCACATTCGTGCCCTTGTCTACCTACTGACAGCCTGACGAGTAAACCAACCTATATAAAAGCTGTCCAAAGCTTTCACAAGGCTCTCTCGAGCCACATCGTCTTCTTCCCAACCAATGCTGACCCGAATATTAAGTCAATGACAGGGAATGATCATGTTAAAGGAATAAATTGTTCGGAATTTGGCTCTTTTCGGATGTGTGGCAATGTGTTGCATGTACTAGCATATTTAAGCTCAACCTATACAAAATCAGTAACAGATCTACTGACGATTAAAGATTTGTTTTTTGTTTTTTGGGGAGAGATTTCTGTACAAGCCTTTTCTATCATTTAAAATACCGGCGATACAAAATGTATGATTTGAATGTTTGACACTCTTCTTGAATTATTCAAACGACCTAGTAAATTATTTCAATGACGGAATGGTGAATATGGAGACACATCCTTAGGGTAAAGAGCATTGGTTGGTTACAAAAGGAGTGCATTACAGCTTCGAGAACACTGCTGTAATACATTGAACAAGATAACTATTGTCATTCTTTTGTCCAAGTTTACTCCACTTCAAGCATATAAGATTGAATTACTATGCGGATCACTCAGAATATCACGAGGCATGATTGACGCACAATGAATTATTCAAAATTGCACTATTCACCTTGCTTGAGAGAGAACAAATGTAATCGGACGAATTGCAATACGCTGCGTCGTTTTGTACTTGTTGACATGTACTTTTTGATTCGTCTTGTGTTGCTCTTTGTCAGGATGAATTCTTCTAGCTCAATTCAAGTCCTTTCCTTGAAATCCTCACTTCCGTTAGATGCATCCAAAAAAAAAAAATCCACGATGAAAATGTTGATACAGTATGTTTGTAGTTCACAGCTGTATTTTATTCCGTACATTTCTTTTATTTTCATCACGAACTGAATACGAGTTTCATAAAATACGAATTGTATACATGCATTTTATTTTCATTTTTTTTATTGTATTTTCTATTTAAATTGAAAATTCTATTCACCTATTTCTTGTAAATGATCCAGAATAACTCTTGAATGATCAGTTATTTCATGAGGATACCAATTCATTTGTATTTTACCTGTTTATAAGCTTGTGTATTTATCTATTCTATTTTATTTTAGTTTATTTTGTTTTTGCTGCTGTTCTTTTTATTTATTCTTACCAAACGGGGGCTCGTGGAAGACCACCTAATTGGAAATTATAATGTGCCATCCGGTATAAATATCAGGAATAAATGAATAAATAAATTACAAGAGATTACTGAATGATCCCCCGGAAAGTTTTTAGATTGGGTTTGCCTGAGGGAAAACAATACATTTCCCTTGAATTCTATAAAAATGCTATGATCATAATGATGTACCTGGATTTCTTGCAAATAGTGACGTCTTTATACCGACGACCGGAAAATCATGATAATCCTACATTGGTATATTAGCGTATGTATTAAGAGAGAGAAAGAGAGAGGGACAACATTTACAAGCCATGTTTTTTTACAAATGCATCTTTTAAATATTTTCTTTAGGTTTCTTTAATTTATTTTACTTTGGGCATACGGATAACTAGGTATAATTTTAAAGGGTGAAACATTGCATTCCTCAAGGCGTTGCTGGTATGGCATCAGTATGCAATGTCATTGGCAAAAAGTCGCCTAACCATTTCATACTTTGAATATAATCCTCAATTTAATGGTTGCTATCATGTGGAGGAGGTGAAATCAAGAGAGAATCAAGTAGCTAACTTCGGCACTTTCTTTTTTAGAACCAACCAATTTCAAGTCCCCTATGACTGTCCCTTTAGTTAACATAAATTAATAAACATAATCTGTAATGGTCTTCTGAAATAAACACCATGATCCATCGCCATTATTTACGTTAAAACATTGACTTGTCTAAATGAGGGAGGAAGGGTGCATCGATCTAAAGCAATCAGGTGTGGTGAAGACGTGCAACTGATTCCATAATTATTGTATGATGTTTCTTTCACCAGCAGCATCGATTTCCTTGAGATGAGTTGGTCGTTATCAGTTTTCCCCCTAAATAACCCTTTCCCCCTTTATAACTCTTTATTTTGAATCCACCTGTAGCTTAGAGTCTCAAATGGCTTTGTAAATCTAGTCAGCATCTAAATCAAATCGTGGCGTCAATTGATTCACGGACGTGTCAGTGCCTCTTCTACCAGTCTTGAAACTTGAGTGTTCTCTTGAAATCCTATAGCCCCTTCGTAGGATCACCCTACATAACACCCGAAAATAATAACGCATGTACGTGCTTGTGTGTGCATTAAAAACTCGCTTTTATTCCCTGACCCGTGGACGATTTCAACACCCTTAAAAAACAAGGACAACTCCTTGAGGAGAATAGTGACTTCTAAAGATGAGGGATTTTTTCCTGGATGATCTAAGCGTCATCGTCGTCCTCGGGTTTCAGGTCAGATTCTTTTCGGGATGAGAAACATGATGCCGAGTTTGTACACGTGGCCGCTGCGTTTATGCATGCACCGTGTAGCGTTAAGCACGACAGGAGCTCCGATTTCGCGAAGCCCAGCACAAGTTATTACGAACGTTCTATTTAGTATCGCGTTTGTCTATCCCGTTGATATCAATTATCATCCTGGATTGTTTTGTGTTTTGACCGTCAAGATTGCCACTTGACTAGTGAAAAGCTTTTAGTCGTTAGATGTTCGTTTATCAATTCCCAAATGACTTGCGTGGTTGATTAAAGCTGCATCAAATATTTGATTTGTCATTTTAAAAATGTCATTTACAGCAGCAGCAACATCATTACTACAACACCTTAACAGGACACTATACATTTATAAGTCTTGTATTAATAAAGCAAACGAAACGGATCAGTTCTACTGTACGATTACAGTGAAAACCTAAGTCTTACTTCGCTATCAAAATATGTATTCATAATTAGGTCTTCATGGATTCCACTTCTTTGATAAGCTACTTAAAACCTCAGCCGATATAATATGAAAATGGGCTTGGAATAAAAACCGTACCACTTCGTTTGTTTATAATGTCGAATAAAATCGATGGAAAAGACTGCCTAATCAACTTCAGGCAATTTAAATAGCTTTGTTGATCACTTGTCTTTTTGAAATGTGTGAACAACGTATTACGTAATCCGAAAATGCTTCATATGAGACATAGATGTACATTAGGGTAGTGAAATGCCTCGAGTTAGGTTTTTTCGAAAGGCAGTTGCAATCGTGTTAATATCAATTGAATTAAAGGATTCCTTATTATAAAGTAATGCCATGAATATTTTAATAAAAACAAATTGTATAGTCCAATCTTTGTTTAAGGTTTTCCTACTACTAGATACCCAAATGTCCACTTTAATTGGCCTAGTTATATTGATAGATGGTTTAAAGAAAGTAAAGATCAAAGACACATCTTTACTTTGACGTTCGAGATTCGAGCAGACACCTAAAGGCTGTGATTAAACGGGAAGAAATCGGACAAATCACCTAGATAAGCGAATCCAATCTGGGCTCCCCAGAGATCAGTTACCCTCATTCAAAAGAACGGTTGGGACTAGGAGCTAAACCTTTGCGGGTGTCAGTCATAAGATTACACTGACAAACAGTTCACTCGGTTATTTTTGGCGGAAATGCGGGCGCCAACGAAGCTACAAAATCTACACCTCCTAGCTGTGATCTAGATTGGACTGGATAAATTAATGAATTTGCAAGAGACATCGTGCTACTTCTTTTTCGTTATCTGAAATTAAAGGGACATATTGAAATAATGCACAGATTCCGTCTGTTTCATGAGAAGTAGGCCTATGCACATTACATTTCCTGTCATTTAGAAAGGGACAATTTTTGAATGAATGATAATGCAGAATTCATCAAATAAGGAGCCCCATATCTGCGAGAGGAATGATATTATTTTGTCAGGAAAATTAATATCCATAACTCGAGCCTACTACGTAAGCATTATTACTATGTGGTCCCACCATGAAGCGCATTCTCTATTATTATCCTTGTATTCACAATGATTTACATCATGTTATGAAATGTGAAGATATTGCGAACTAATGCTTTTGCATAACACTTACAATAATCTTATTACGCGCTGTGGATATATCTGTGATCACTGTGTATGACATACTGTGAACACACTGTGACAACATTTTAAGACTCAATTGTTGTTAACCCTGTCACCACAGTGCTCTATTGTGTAAACGCAGCAAAACCATAGTGTTTTTTACGCGCTGAACGCTTTGACAGGCACATTTTTCTGTGGTTAGTTTAGAGTATGAACACAGCGTTTCATTTCAATTCATGGGACCACAATGTATTCTACAGAGTGAAAACACCTGGCCACAGTTTATTCACAAGGTTAACATTTTGACATGTCCTGAATCCTCCTTGTGATCATATCATGAAGAATATGCTCTGTTATTATCTCCGTGACCACAATGGTCCCACATCACGTGAACACAGTGCGAACCCCAGTGTATTCACATTGAGGAAACACCAAACATTTTTCAAAATCAACATGTACCCACCATTTTGTCTACGCAGTGTGATTATCTCTGTTACCACAGCGTATATCACAGTGTGAACATATTGTAACCACAGTGTATAACACAGTGTGAACATAGTGTAACCACAGTGTATTCACAGTGTTTTCACACCGTCTACTCTTTGAAATTCCTCCCCCCCCCAAAAAAAAAAAAAAGTGCTCACCCAATTGTGCAAACACTTATCTATTTTCCCTTTGACCACAGTGTGTCACAGTAGGTATGAAAACAGTGTGTTCACGTTGTCAACACTTTAATGTTGTTCAAAACCAATATGGTCAGAGAGTATTGCAATACAATGACAACAACAAGTGACGTTAGGCTTAGACATTGTTCCTATCCATCTTTCTGAAATTTGTCAAACTTAATGCTTGGCATAGTTTTATAAGTTCCGTCAAGGCATACTTCAACTGGCGCCAGATTTTAGAAAACAGATCTGCAATGGTCATGTACACTATGCGAAAAGCTTTTAGGAATTGCGAATTATTTCCGATTAACAAAACAAACAGAAAGCAAAGCAAAGAAAGACATTTTGGCAAACAGAAACAGACAAAACAAAACAAAGAACCAAAAAATAACAGATAGTTTGACGTTTATTAGGACGTTATTTAATTGCCAAAAACAAAGGCGCCGATTATAGGCGCCGTTTTCACGTTTGCTCGGCTTTTGTAAAAACAGTATTTGTGGTATTCTTTCCGGTCTGTACCCTTTAGTATCTAATGCATGCCACGAACTTCATTCTCTGTTCGAGTACTTGTATCTACGTGATGTTGAAAATACCACTCCTGTTTATCTAAGAAACCGTTGCATTATGCATTGCTAAAACGCCAGTCCACACTAGTTTGCACGCACAAACCCTTGTTCATCGCAACACGTACCAGAGTGGCTGAACTGTAAGGCTACGGAGGCTGCACTCCATAGGCCGTGTAATATAGCTGTTCCAGACACAGCCTGAGACTAAACTAAGCTAGGCTATGCTCAAGGCATTATGGAATTGATTGTAAGTGTGAGAGTAGAGTCTGTTTCAAGACTAAATATAAACTTGGATTGCAAAGACCAGTAATGACCGGCTCGTACGGCAGCGCCTGGTAGTGCAATAAAATGCCCATGAAAGTGGTCCTTATGACAAGAAAATAAATGTTTACTGACTGCCAATGAGGACTTTACAAGGCAGCCTCTAAAAAAATTCTCAGGATTTGACCCAAATAGCTTCAAATGCAGGAATAACTTCGGACAGGACTATGAATAATTCGCTTCTATCTCAAAATAAATTGAACAGGTAACTTTATTATTATTCGTTGTCCTGACCCAAGAGAGAAAGAAAGATTAAGAGTATATCCACAATAGTGTTTAAACCAGTATCAAGTCTCGCCCCGTCCCTTCAGCTTACTATATTTCTGAACTATATGTTGACAAGGGGGTAATCCCCCTGCCGCCCTGAAGATTTGCCTAAAACAAAACAAAAACACCACGAGCAACAGCAACAGCCCGATAGCAGCAGCATGCAGCAGCGACAACAACCAAATATACAAATAGATAATGATTTTTTAGAAAAACAGATTTTCTCTTCACAACACGTTAATTTTCTTTTCAGGAAATGGGTAAAGGAACACTTTCATGTCTTTTGGCGTTTGAAGTTTTCAAACCATCTATTCCAATGATTCTTGACTTTTTCCCAAATGGGCCGTTTGAGCAGGGATACCAAGACCTTAAAAAGGAATCACTACCGGTTTCTCACTGAAAGTCCTCAGCGTAATATATTTCAAGGGGACACAAAAAAGAGCCTTGTTTTAAACTTTATCGATTCATGATCACCAATATCACAAAGCATTGAAGAGGAGCACCACAGAAACAGATTCTCAATATTCAAGCACTTGCCAACAAAGCTAATTAGAAATGACGACAAGGTTTCATAGTGTGTCTTTCCCTCTTTGGGAGTGGCATCTTCCGAGATTTTATGTGGGAAGACAGCTTCTTGCTCAATATATTCTAAGGACGTTGCGACGGCCATCGGGCATTTAGTTTGCCCAGGCACGTGACCGCATCCAAGCTGATGTCCTAATCATTATGGCGGGAAACTTGTTTAGAGATATTGACAGAAGTAGCATGTGACCATGATCGATATTACCACCGATCTACTAAATCATGGTGTCGATTGTTTGAAATGCCGCAAAAAATCATCCTGTCTCACATTGCATTTAGCATGGCATAGACATACCAAAGGCTTCTTTCTAGTGCAAAACTAAACTAAGGTCTTGAAAGGGTTTTCATGGAGCTAATCGAGACCTAAAATAGGTAATTTTGCTAAGCCATTGTGTCGCACAAATCAAGCAACTCTTCCGTCATTTGGTAAGTATTGTTTTTGCCCATCTGAAAAAAGGCGCAACTATGCCAACTGGCATTGATGGCACATGTAAGGTTCAACAATGGAGGTCACGAATTATATAAAGATACTTATTCTAAATATATTTCATGGGCGGACCCAGTGGGCCGAAGGGCAGCCCCCACACATTTTTGTCAAGTCCAAAAAGAAAGAAAAAAGTAGTTTGAAATGGAGGGAGTGTGGGGAGGAGGAGGGGGGGGGGGGGCAAATTAACGTATTTGAAATAGGGGAGAAAGATACAGAGATTGAATAAAGGGAGAGAGAGAGAGAGAGAGAGAGAGGGCTGAGAGAAGAAAAGATAGAAATATATTAGTCGGTGGAGAGAGAGTGAGAGAGAGAGAGAGAGAGAGAGGGGGGGGGAGAGAGTAAGAGAGAGAGAGAAAGAGAGAGAGAGAGAGGAAGAGAGAGAGAGAGAGAGAAAGAGAGAGAGAGAGAGAGAGAGAGAGAGATGGATGGGACGAAAGACAGGGCAGCGCGTGTAATAAACACCATCGAACCCGAACTGCCAAAAAGCGGCATTTCGCTTCAAACCAAACTAGATTCCTCGGGAAATCGAATATACAGTACAGACTCCTTGACAGGGTCTGGACCTTCCGCTTAGCAGGGTCTTCTTCATCACCTTGCCCCACATATCACCTCAAGAGGGATGTCCAAAGGGTATCTCAAGGAGTGGACGTATCGGACGTTACATGATAGATAGGTGTCGAGCTGTGTAGTGATAGGTATAGATCGGTTTTGTGTTGCCTCGCGGTTAAACGAATCCCAACTGTTTGTATATCACGTAGGAAGACAAAACAAGGGGAATTCTAACCCTGGTAGACCAACACTTCACGTACAAACAAAGGGCATGTTGAAAGCATCCGATATCGCAAGGTATTTGTTCTTTTCTTTTCTGTTGAGTAACGCCTAAAACTTATGCCTCAAGTTATCTGTGACATCTTTGATTTGCAATACGGAGAATTTCTTTTCGCAAACATTTAATGTTATAATGCTATTCTTTCCATCAGTCCTTTGCCACACCATTTCATGGCTTGGGGATATTTTCATAACTATAAGCAAATTTACTTTATTCTACATTTAAATACACAGGCCATGCATGATATAAATGAACCTCTCAAGAAGTCAGACACAGCTATATGAAAAAAGAATTCAAGCAAATACGCGAAGAAAGCATAAACATCCAGCAGTATGCTTACGGTCGGGATTGAAAATCAACAAGTGTCTGTCACTGTCCTCAGTCAACGACCTATCAACAAGAAATACAACAAAACATAAAAAACAATAAGGTATAGCCCCCACGAGAAGCAGACGATAGCGATCATGGAGATATGAAAAAGAAAGGCAATCGATTAAACAGGAACAAAATGTGATATTATTTCAAAAGGCAATTTGTGGCACCATGCGCTGTACAAAGATATCTTTAGCTGTAAACAACTTTCCCGCCACTCATCTAGGAATACCACAACACGATTGGCTGTGGTTGTCACCTGATCCTTCCATCTATAGCGACTTGTCATGTGATCAATAGACGGTCTGGCGGATGCGGCTGCTTTCAGGCTCGTTCACATAAAATCGCGGTTAACCAATTTAGATTTTGAAGATCGAAACTGGGCTTGAATGCATAAGCCCACTGTCTTCCTGTACTTTAATCCATCTTGTATTTCAGCTATTATCAAAAAGTGTTAATAGTGTATATTTTCCCATGTGGTGTGAAATCCCCCATCCAATTTGATCGCCTGAAGATAAGGATGTGCGGTTTTGAAAGGCGGGATACTGAGTTATAGGGATGGGCAAATATTTGACCCCAATTCGTGCGGATTCGCTTTCTATCTTTACGAAGACGCCTACTGCAGCATTGTAAAGAGGTAGCACTTTGAAGTTGGCTTTCAATAACCGGGCATGGTGGCTCAGTGGATAGAGCACCCGCGTCATGAACGTGAGGTCGTGGGTTCGAACCCAGACCGAGTCATACCAAAGACTTATAACAATGGGACTTTCTGCCTTCTAGCTAGGCGATCAGTATATTAGATTGGAGAAGGGTAGTAATAGTAATAACATGTTATGTTATGCAGGGCCCGCTGGAAGAGCAGTTTCATAACTGAAGTGGCCACCCTGGGTAGATAAAACGTTATTACTATCATTATTATATTATTATTAAATAACTGAACATTTTGTACTTTTTCAAACTAAAATACATATCTTTGGCTTCTGGTATTTTCTTGCGTGCGATTATTACGTCTTGGCAAAACATCTAAACTCTACGGTGTGGATCTCCCTCCCTCTTCTTTATCCTCAACTGTCCCTCCTCTTCCGGTGGCATTTCCATCTTCGGTAGATATGAATCTACTGTAGAGGTGTCATGGTCTAGTGGATATGTCACTGGACTGTCGATCACAAGGTCCGAGGTTCGAGTCCCGCCGCGGCACTAATGTCCTTTGGCAAGACATTGATCTACATTTTCCACACTCAACCCAGGTGATGTTAATGGGTACCTGGCAGAAATTAATTCCTTGAAAAACTAGAGCGCCGTCATGGCAGCCGTGCTTAAGCCCAGGGTAATAATCTCCCGCTGCGCCTCAGAATAGTTTACTAGATCGATGGCGCATAATAAATGCTGTAGTATTATTACTAAATTAGGAGAAAACAGTCTTCCGCCTTGCGAAGAGAATAAAGCTTAGATTTGCCTTGAAGTATGATATTAGATCCGTTTTTTGTTATGCTTATCGTGACTAATTTTAATGGGAGTAAAGGACATTATTTCTGGATGGAAGAAGGAAAGATTGAATCATGAACAATACAGCATTGCGAGAAAAAAACAAAAACAAGCTAACGAACAAACAAAAAGTGGTACTTATACGTCATAAAAGTTGTCGAATATACAAGCTCAAAGAAGAAATAGAGTCTTGCCTCTACTGTTTTGTGCTATAGCTCATCAGCTCATGCACAAGAATGGTGAGTCTTGTAGGATGAGATTAATATGGATGTCCTTGAGCTTGAGCTGGAACATGAGAAGGTGCCCCTGAGAAAGATGCGGCATTGTGACCTCTCTAATTGCGTGAAAACCCGATCTTATTAACGTTTCGTATTGCCTTACATCATCTCCTGCATGGTATCCCTGTGATGAAGCTCTTCAACCTCTGTAACCACATGTTTTTTGATCTCCAGTAATGGCTATCCTCTAGCGTGAAATCACTTTAGAACTTACCGCAATCCTAATATCTGGGACAGTTCTAGGATTTTCTTGCCTAACGGGTGAGAGGGACAAGGTCGAAATCAAATATCTGACATGCAAAAAGAAGAAGTCTTTTATAATACTCTAGGTATGATATATTTAGTTTTGCCAGGGAGTGGGCACATACCCCCATCCACCAATCATGATATGGATTCGCCAAGGCTTCTAGAAGCAATAAACGTTTTAAAACATAAAATACATTTTGCTTCATCGCATCGCTTCACGTTGAAATGGTGGAAACGATTACTGCTATAATACATGTGATATGGATATTCCACGTCTCTGGTCGATGCAACATTTCGTTTTGAGGCGATGTCGTTGCAGGTTAAAGATAAACTTTAGTACTGGTAATGCGATTGCATTGTGAAAGAAAAGGTGTGGAAAGGATCAGAAACAGTTGATCATGTAGCATGGAAGTATTGGTGTGCACTGCAAGGTTCTGGAGTCATCAAAATCATAATAAATTTGACCGAGTCTTGGTAAAGTAACAAGCACTGTACACAGAAAGCTATATATGGGAGTCATGGGACAACACACATGGTGTCGGGGCTAGTACTACCTTGATATCCTTGTCTTTCTATGCTCATTAGGCTACTCAGCCAGTAGACATTTTCTTCCAAAATTGTTTGGCACATGTCATTTATTTGTAATCTTGAACATTCAGTGTAAGTTTCGTTTGATTCTGTGAGAATTAATTTTCTTTTTTTTACCAGAACTGGAGTTTATCTTTAATAAAGAAAACGAAATTTGATAATTTTTGTATTTTTTATTTAGGTTTCCATGGTGAGTAAGGTTTCGCGATTGCAGGCTTTCCCTAACATATTGATAGCATTCACTCGCGAATTTTATGGAATATGCTGTTACATCATGATTCCACCCTTGTCATCACTATAATTCAAATACCTCAAGTAAAGTTTTCAAGGAAGGTTTTAACAAGACTTAGTTTGGGAAACAGTTCACATTACTCTAGGCTTACTATCCCTATAATTGGAGTGACCTTCATCATTCTATTCAATAGAGTGTGGGAGTTACGAAATGGAGTAGGAGGAAACGAGATACTAGATCAGGAGAGTGCTAAGGGCAACACACCTGAAGTGTGCATGGGAAACCCATGGCGATATAAATGTATAAGTCTCTCAATGGATTCCAGCTTGAGATTTGCTGGCTTCGAGCAGCTTTGCTCTGTTTTTTTTTACTTATCCAGATTCGTTTGTTACCCTAACTATGGCAAGCTATTTCGTCGGTCAATGTGGTTCAGGATTGAAACCGATAATGTCAGGTGCTGTTGTAATTTGGTTGATAAAAACTGAATTAAACCTTTATTCTATTAGAATTGTCTTTAAAACACAATATTTTAATAACAATAGTATACTACAGACTATATTATATACAACTCTCATCTTCTTACTGAAAGTACAGGTGTGTTTGAATTTTTCATCAGGATACATGAATATAATTCGACGCCACTTAAAACCCAGCAAGACGATTTGATTCATGAACATAATAAACAATCCTCTTCCTAATGATATTGTTACACAATTTTATGATCATTTATTATTATTATTTTTTTTTTTTAATATTTTTTTTTTTGGGGGGGTTGTTGCTGTTGGAATAACGCATTTTCTGGTCATTGAAATAGGGTGAAGATAGCTTCGGTTGCTTGCTTGCTTTCATTCATATTCCATGCAAAATTAACAAAACATAATAATTTTTACAAAATACTAACATTTCTTTTAGTAATATGGAAATATATAGTCCTGAATTATAGTAATTAATAACATGAAAGAATGTTTTGTAAATCCTTACAAGAAAGCTTAACAAGTTTTACAAGTAATCCCTGCTCATTTTTTCTTCTACGTAGCAGTGTCAAACGTAATTCATTCTACCTACCAAACTTTAAACTCACTGGATTGAGTAAGTGTCAAATGTGTTTTGTTCTTATCTTGGTACAATTCTTAGTAATAATAGCAACATAACTAGGTCTTTTGCATGTTGTGCGTCATACTTATTCAGAAACCGGCAACAATGTTTCAAGCTATTAGCCATGGATCTGCAGAACATGACCCAAACAATAAACCCCTTTTCCGGTCATGTTCTTTTGCATTGCTGAGCATACTGTATGACGTGCTTTCATTAATGAACGACCGTCGTCTGCAGTATGGTCTATGACGTCACAATGTATGACTAGTAGTTTGCGCCAATCAGGTAGTTCATTCATGGTAAATGACTTCGTATCCTGATCCTCCAGCTATACAAGCAATGCTGCACGTACGTATACACACTGCACAAGAGCTGGTTGTCACGTATGCAATGATTGCACGGACAGAAAAAAAGTTACCTGCGCCTAGTAAAAAAAGTATTTTTCGTAAACATTTCGTCAGGTGCATTTCGGGTCTAAAAATGTAATAGCGGAGGGGAGGGGCGGGGGCATCACTTATTGGGGACATGTGCATGATTGTGTCCAGGCTCTGCCCCTTAATACGTGCCCGGAATAGTTTTATTGGACCAAAATTTAGTTAACTCGTTTATACAATAGGTACCTTTCTACACCTATACTAATTTCATATCTAATGGAGATAATGAAAATCCTAAGGTGTTCACTCTGAGTATAACCCGTGAACGCTCCAGGTTATCAAAGTTTGGACAAAAGGGAGATGATATAATGTCAAAGTGAACTCCCCCTCCCCCCATCCCCACACGCACTCATACTTT
This sequence comes from Strongylocentrotus droebachiensis, assembly GCA_035222895.1. Lineage (NCBI taxonomy): Eukaryota > Metazoa > Echinodermata > Echinoidea > Camarodonta > Strongylocentrotidae > Strongylocentrotus > Strongylocentrotus droebachiensis. The sequence continues at coordinate 48,181 of JAVYIG010008167.1, read as the reverse complement.
CATACACGCACATGCACACAAAACAACACCCAAAACAGAGGAAAATGTTAAACATTCATATCATCACTTTTAAGCATTGTAGAACAGCTCGATTACCAAGAAATTCATAGTTATTTCAATGATGATCATTAGGATTATCAACAATCTACTTTCCAAAATCACCCATAATATTTCGTAGATGTTGTCACAAAAATGCCTAAATCCTAGATTATGGAATAAATACGGACTGTATTAAACCCGTTTTCCTCTTTATTTCAGAACGTTCATCATCCTAAGTAGGCTACACGTACAAGCTTTGATGATGAATGTATCGGACCTTAATCATTACTGTCTTAAGTAGCCTGAAAACTAATGGAAAAGAAGGAAGTTATCGGAACGTGGACAGAAACTTTTATCTCTCTTTCTCTCTCTCTCTCTCTATCTCTGCATTGTCCTCTCTCTCCATGATGTTCTTCTCCTCCCCATTTCAAATCTGTCTTTCTCTCTACTTTCTCTTCCTCTCGATCTCTGTTTATTTTCTCTTCACACCAATGGTGTAACTTCGAGCGATATATTCTAAATACAAAAACACGCCATCAGATTAAAGTACTAACAGTCGATTTCAGTTTAAAGCTGTATGTGCTCACACATTAGATCGTATTCCATGTGCAGTCCGCCGCGCCACCGGGGCAGTCTGCTTCCTGGGTCGGTATCTAAACATCATCCACCGTATCTCTTAATCCAGAAGTGGATTAACGTAGATACAGGGATCATGACACTGACAGCACCTTGTCTACACCTTGTATTAGTAAGCATTCCGCCATCGTAATTCGACGAAAATCTTCTATCCTGTTTCGTCTCTTCTTTTTAAATATTCCAGTCAGTTTCCACCCTAGTGGTCCCATGTGCTTAAATCCGTGTCTGGCAATGTGTTCATGCGACAAATTTTCTCTCTGGATGCATGCGGCTTGATGAAATCTAATTTCTTCTATTCTGAGGGCTGGCATGGGGTAACGTGGCAGTGTAGATCAGATAATGAGTTCCACACTAATGGAATAGAGTTCGACGACTTCCAGTAACTCGTCTCGTAGTTACTGTCAGGGGATCGGGAGCGGGGATCGGAGCTGAGGCCGAGAGGGAGGTTTCAAAAGTGATCGGAATGGCGTGAGGACATTGGCTACAAGAGTTGAGTTTTATTATTAAAGGGCACATTCTTGGTAAACTTAAGAAGGTTCAAAGAAATATGGGTCAAATAATGATAGATATAAGAAGGGTCAACTCTAGCTTATTTCATTTAATTTATTTTCATTTATTTATTTCACTCTCTTTTAAAAAACATCTAAAGTATATACATGTACATGTTTGTTCATTATCAACATAAGATAAAAGGAAGTGTGGAATCATGAAAGCCAAAATTGGCTTGATGAGAATGATATAAGTACATGTAGGTTCGCTTATCAGTTTCGTATTTAATGATTTACAGATCATTCTTTCATGTTTTATATTTAAATTGCCATGATTCAGGATTATTTAATTCCATATTACGTTCAGAACTATTAAGTTTAGTAAAAAAATATATTAGCCTATGCTTTGTTATTGTGAGCATGGAATATGGATAAAAGTTAACAATCAATCAATAGATTTTTTTGATTTGTATCAGGCAACATAATTCGTATAACAGATCATTATGGAACAGCACATTTCGAGACTTTCACGTGTTGTGAAGATTTTATTACAATTATGAAAAATATATGATTGTTCATTATAATCAACCGAGCTTACAATGAGTTCTTTTAAATAATATGGCCAATGAGTTTTATAAATAAACAAAATAACATTTGCATTACACATAATAATAAGAAAGGAATAATTGTATGAGTAAAAAGCAGACAAATTTTAAAATTCAGGTAGTTTTAAACCGACTCGTACGTGTGCTTAACAAACTAGGTTTCATACTGAATTAAAAAAATTGGCATTTAGTGGACAGTGTTGAATGTGATTTTCAGCAAATTACTCTCACTTTATTTCAATTTTGCTGTTCGATCCAATAACAAGATATCAAATTCGAATTTAATCCGTTTATCTCCGAATTAACAAGCATTTCTATAAAAAATAAAAAAACGAGAATCTGAATCTATAGTCACTGACTCCTAGAAATCTAGGGCTATGAGATACCCAAAGCGCCCTTAGGAATTTTACATTATTTGCATAAAATGCGAATCGTTGGATACACTTATGTTATCGTCGTGGTCATTTGAAGCGGTACTTGGGAAAGGGATACAAATAACTTGGTTTGAGATGTCTGTGTTAGCAAACCACAGCTAAGCAGTTAGCCATCTGATCACAGCTACAAATCACAGCGAACATTAGTCGGGTTAAATCGTGTAGCCTGCCTTACCACACCTCGTAAAACTTTTATTTTGTTTTATTTAATCTAATTTTAGTCTGACTCTGACATCATTTACCAATTTGTTGGAACAACGCCATTCTGAGTTTAAACATTTTATTTCTAAATCTTACAATTTGATAAAGTCGGTAGGTTAAAACGTTCAGAAACCGTTTGTAAAAGACAACAACACCATGCCCTAGAGAACTTTGTTTTCACAGTTGATTTTCACTCTGAAAGGACTTTCGTTGATTTGTGTGTGTTTTTCTTCAGCTTTTAAATCACTTAGTTAGTACATGTATACATACAATTGATACAAACCAATAATGATCTAAAGATCAAATCACAACTATATTGTAATTCTTAATTCAACTAGTAACTTTAAAACCAAAAGCCACCCCTTTCTCTGAGTGTAAGAGTGCGAACCTGCATATTTTATATCTTAAATGTTCCTCCAAAAAATAAAGTGGTGAATAAGATCTTTACATGGAACATTAAATCAGAGACTTCAACATAATTCATGACCATGAGTCTGTTTCACCCAGACTAGTAGCTTCTTCACGCTTTCCTATCGAAAGTCACATGAATACATAAAACACGAATTTTGTTTCGACCTTCGAGGAGTCGACCGATTATACTTCGACAGCTCAAAAACTCATGTTTTTTCTTGACAGCAGACTCTTATGTTACCTCCCAAGTCACTTCATTGTGATTGTATTCTACGAATTATAATTTCAGATTATCACCGTGATTTTCATTGATCGCTATTGAAAGATATCGAATGCCCCACCGTATGTTTTAAAGGAGTTATATTACTTTTGTGATTATGTAAGTTTGATTTGTATTGTATCTTTGAATGTTAACCATGTTTATCTAATAAATCCTCTGATGAGGCAAAGAAGAGAAAAAAATTACTTTATCAATGCTGAAAAGTCATCACAGATATTATATTATAGAAATTAGGATTATTATAAGCGGTGACAATCGAATGGAATTTCTTTAAAATTTCTTCTTTATTTTTGACCTATTTTAGGGCCATTTGTATTAAAATCAGAGAATGAACTAGGCTATGCCTAATTGCCTATTATAATGAAGATTTTACATCTGAATATCAACCTTTTTTCCTTTAAAGCTTCCAGTGACAAGGTTGACTTTGTCTTACCGTTTAAGACAGTTGGATAAACAGGATAAAAAATAACTACTTTCGTGATCAGTGGCCTTTAGCATGTGTCCATCCAGCCATCGATGGGCGCTGGCTTCATTGAGCCACTTATCTTAATAACAAGGTGGAGAAAACGGAAGATGTTGGTGGGGTCTTATGCTTTACTTTTCATGTCTTCTTTCTCCCCCCCTCTCTCTCATTGGCTTTCTTCCTCCTCCTCCTCCCTGACATTCAATGGAGGGGGGGGGGGGGGGGCACGTGCCCATAACCACGTCACGTCATGACCGCGTCAAAATGTAAGATATTACCTTTAAATCCCCGTCAATCTTATCAGTATACATCACGAAGGAGCAAAATATCAAAATGGGGAAAACTAGCATGAAATTGCGACACGACTTCTCGACCGGGTGAATTCCACTTCAAATCGTGTTATTAACACTTGTCATTGCAATGAATAGAGCCTCTTAGAGGGGTGTTATTTCCAGTGCAGCAAAGGCGAAGTTATGATCAAAGAACTGAACAAATTTGAAAGCAACTTGAAGCAGGCATATTATACTTGGCTGTCACCCCCCCCCCCCTTTTTTTCCCTCTCTCTCTCTCTCTCTCTCTCTCTCTCTTTAGCTCTCTCTCTTTCTCTCTCTTTCTGTCTCTCTCTCTTTCACACACGTACGCGTAAAGATAATGATAATAATAATAATAATAATAATATTAACGATGATGATGATTATAATAACAACAAGAAAAACAAAAAAATAATGAACATTTTGATAATAATGATAATAATAATAATAATACTAATAATAACAACAATACAATTTTTGTTATCAATAATGATAATAATGATAATAATGATAAACCCGAATACCTGTACATGTATGAGGGTTTTAATAATCGGAATTTCTTATGACGAATTAGGATTTTAGAATGTACCTATGGCCAAAGGTCGTCGATCCATCTTCAGGGTTGAGGAAAAGAGAGCAAGAGAGAAAGAGAAAGAGAGAGAGAGAGAGAGAGAGAAGGGGGGGGGGGCAAACGCGACCATCCCACGCAGAGTTTATTATTTGGGGTGGGAAGCTGCCCCTGAGACAATGAGTCGTGCCACGAGATGTTTAAAGGGGGTAGGTTAGCTCCTAGCGTGATACTGTAAAGAAAAAAAAAATCCCCAAGAATCGACACAACCCCTCCAGATGGCGCTGTTACATTCCCTAAAATATCGCGGAGGTTGTGAAGAATCGTCCAAATGCAAACTTGTTATATTTAATTCACCTGACTGTTTAGCTTATTATTTCAATCACATCTTTTAAACTACACCCCTTATAACACCCCCCCCCCCCAGGAATTACCAACTATACGCATAATGCAGGTGCTTTCTGTAAAATAAAGAGAATTTGCTCTTTATCATACTGTGGCATAATAAATTAAACTAATGGTTTACCCACTAAACAAAGAGACACTCTTGTGTTAAAAATACAATTCTTCCTTCATATCCCATGTTTTCAATTCATTAACATTGCATTACCTTAATCTCTATCAATGTTGCATTCGCTTTTTTCAATCTCCGAACAGAAGCCATTTTTGAAGAAAAAAAAATCTAAAATCTAATAAAGATATTTGAGGAACCTGACAATGGGTTAATTCTCCAAATTATTGAAGCCTCACAGAATTTCTCTCTCCCTTGTCAGTGAAAATATAATTATATCGACGAAAAGATACATGATACGCCTTTTGGCGTTCTAATTTGATGATGATGATAATAAACATAATAATAATGCCCTCTTATAAATCGCTTAGGTCCGCCGTGCAGTTTTCCTTAATATCGAAGTTGAATTATCGCTCATCTATGATGACTAGCCTATAGATGCTTAGCAACAAGTAAGCGGGGACTAGTGAAAGGACCCGATGTGTAAACATTGCTCGTCTGAAGATGAAAAGTGTCTGATAAAATCACGTAAGTATCAAATTCCTTAACGATGTTTACACGAGACCGCGTTACACGGACTAATAGATGAATAGTGTCCTTCGGGAAATTCTTAAAATGGACTCGATATTCATAAAAACTGGACATTATTTTCCGTATGACCTACAGCCTTTTCACACACAGCTAAAATTCATCGTATCTAGAGATGATTAGTATAAACGTGTTTAACTCAACAGTTTTAAACATGTTTATAGAAAATTTTCCCTGTGTGAACATCGTTTATACGATGTTGGGATAGATACGAAGTCGCGATTCATACGCCCCTAGGCAGCCTTTTCACACACAGCTAAAATTCATCGTATCTAGAGATGATTAGTATAAACGTGTTTAACTCAACAGTTTTAAACATGTTTATAGAAAATTTTCCCAGTGTGAACATTGTTTATACGATGTTGGGATAGATACGAAGTCGCGATTCATACGCCCCTAAAAGCAGGCTGCAGATACGAAGTTCGTATCTAGAGAGCTTGACATTTTGTGTGTGAAAGGTTTTTCGTGTTTAAACGTGTTTAAACTGGATGGAGCGACCGCTCTGTTTGATATGACCTGACCTTCAATGCGCAATGGCACTACTGCGCATTTTACGAGCAGTAGTTAATCACGAAACGATTAACGAAATTTCCTTGTGTGAATGATGTCGTATGTACAGGTGATTAGTTTAAACACGTTTATACTAATCATGTTTATAGAATTTTAGCTGTGTGTGAAAAGGCTGCCTAAAAGCAGGCTGCAGATACGAAGTTCGTATCTAGAGAGCTTGACATTTTGTGTGTGAACGGTTTTTCGTGTTTAAACGTGTTTAAACTGGATGGGGCGAGCGCTCTGTTTGATATGACCTGACCTTCAATGCGCAATGGCACTACTGCGCATTTTACGAGCAGCATTTTTGTTTTGTTTTGTAATGTTCTTTATTGTGTTCATTCAATACATCAAATCAAATCATACATGTACATCTGTGTTACATTATATCATTCAATACATAACATCGAATCATACATCATTTAACTTTATAACATAATGGGGGAAAAAAAACCCGCACAGAGTATAATCAATCTTAGTAATATCGAATGAAGATATAAGTTGTTCTGCCACCCCCCCCCCCCCCCTCCCATATTTTTTTTGTTTTGTTTTGTAATATTCTTTATTGTTTTCACTCAATAAATAATATTAATTCATACAAATTGTAATATATAACATATTGGAACCAATTACAGAGTACAAAATACAGTAATCTCAATTATATTGAATAAATTAATATTGTTATAACCCCCCCCCCCCCCCTCTATATTTTGTTCTGTAGTACTGCAGTTAATCACGAAACGATTAACGATCGCAACGAAATTTCTGTGTGTGAATGATGTCGTATCTACAGGTGATTAGCCCTTTAAACTAATCATGTTTATAGAATTTTAGCTGTGTGTGAAAAGGCTGCTAAATTATCGTGATTGGATGCTAGGAGTAAAGCCGACATGTCCAAGTAATTGCAGTGTGTCATGTGTGTAAAGTTTGGTCTTATTGGAACTATGGTAACAGTACAAGAAGTAGCAAATGTAAAGCGTTTCTGAAGAAAAGGGTGTCTGTTCGCATTGGACCTGTTATTTAAAAAAAAAGACATGTAGAATTGAACCGAAGCGTAGTGCGTAGAACCAGTAGGGGGAGGATGGGGAGGGAGCATCGCCCTTGCTTGGTGTATAAAATGTGTATTAAATAGGCCATCAAAATTAGGAGGGTGTGGGAAGGGGTTGTGCCATTTCCACCACCACCTCCCCCTCTCTCTGTCTTCTTTTTCATCATAAGTTTATGTCTTTTTTCGTCTTTTTTCTTCAATAGAGGGACGTGCCCGTGCCCCGATAGCTAGGACTCTGCACATAACCTCGAAGAGAAACAACAGAAGGATGTTGTGTGCTCCTCAACCGTAGCGTCTAAGAACCGGGATTTTAAGTTGGTTTTGCCAACTGAGCATCATCTTTCTCAAACTACCGGTAATGATAATTCTTAGAAGCCGGGTAGTATATAGAAACAGTAGGATGAGCAATCTAGATTTTTTTGAATGGCGAAGAGACCAATGTAAAATGATATTCGTCGTGTTTGCGCTGCCTTCAATTAGGCATTGTCTGGACTGACAGCAGCAGTTTTGTCATCGCTGTACCGGGTTCCCATCTTTCCTCGTAATAAATATCCCCCCAGTTTATTCATCCATCTTTACAATGGCATGATGGAAATCTGGGTTAGAGATCGAGCAACATTTTTATTTCCTTCGGTGAGTTTGGTCGGATAAAAAGTTATAAAAAGGAAGAGTCCTCCACTACTCCATAATGATCATCCATTAAAATGAAATTTAAGACTGCACCTGTTTGTCAGCATGAAGAAGGAGTTCTAGAAAGAAGAGGATACCGGATCTGCCCTTTAGCGATAAATTGTTGATAGCATCATGTCCATATGGAATATGATGAGGGTGACGGATGCGGCGGTGATGTCTTGGTGGAGTGAGTGTGGTGGTGAGGAGATGAATGTGATGGTAGCGATGGCGGTGGCGAGGGTGAGATTTTGGATGGCTCTGGGAGGAAGTTGTTGCCCGGGGGGGGGGGGGTGCTCACATATTATGACATACGGGGTGTGCCCCTCTAATGGGTCACTTTTTCACAAAAATCCCTAAACATGGGTCCCACTTTTAACAAAAATACCAATAAAAATGGGTTCGTTTTTTCAAAATTTCCAAAAATCTGCAAAATGTTCGAGTGCTTGCCATGCAAACACCTCAAAAACACCACAAAATGGTGAAAAATTAGTTGTCTTTTTCTTGAGAAAAATGCCCCCCAAATGCCCTCTAGTAATAGGTAGGGATTTCGAGGCTTGAGCGGCACATCTCTGTCCAAAGCAAATCCGAGCCCCCCCCCCCCCCCCCCCCCCCCCCGGGGTTGCAGTGGTACTCATGATCATGATGATAGTGTTTTGTCGTGGAATAGCATGGAAATATGAAACAATTCAATAATGATGGTCATGCGGAGAGTTGGTAGTTGTGACTAATGGAGTGGGGGGGGGGGGGGGGGGGGGTATTCATGATCGGTAGTAGTGGTTTGGGAAAGGTATACCGCTTGTGATAGTGGTATTGGTGGTAGCGTTATTAAAATGATGATAACCTCGCAGCAGGGATGGCCATATGGCTAAGTTATTGGTATAACATGCACACCTTTCTATGAGCCACCTCTCAAGAAATAGTCAGTGGTGCTCCTCTCTGTGTAAGGAGATTGACGTATAAAGAGGCGGGCACAATAAGGAGAGTGGGAGAGAGACAGGGAAAGACAGAGAGATCAAGGAGGGATGCAGAGAGAATTGTAAAAAACGGAAAGAGGAAAAGAGGGAAATAAGAAGGGAGGAGCTAGTGGGCCGACAGAGAGAGGGGGAGGGTGGAGCAAATAAGTCTGCAAGACTGCAACTAGTTCGCTGAGTTGATGAAGGGAACAGAAATGGGAGAGAGAGAGAGAGAGAGAGAGAGAGAGGGTAAAGCAAGATGTTAAGAAGTTTGTAGAACTACAACTAGTACACTGAGTTGACGCAGGGAAGAGGGAGGTAACAAAAGGGCGGGTTGGGGAGACAGACAAACAGACCAAGAGAGAGAGAGAGAGAGAAAGAAATATGAAGAAACTGATAAGAATGAATTGGGACACAAACTAGACCAATGCCCTCATCGAGCTCTTTGATTGCACTTTCCTTCATCAGCATCATTAAAGCGCGACCGGGAACGATCCGGTTGTCGAGGACAATAACGACATCTCAATAATTTCCTTGGAGACGGTGCTACCGTGCTGGAGGAAAGAATCATTGCCTCCGCGGTACCAGGAGGGTGTCACATTACGCAATTTGTGCCTAATCATGGTGAACAATCGGTAGTCGACGACGATGAACATCCGAATGTCCTTGGGCGAAATTGATATCATCGATGATCATGATCACGGAAGCTCTTATCTTGTTCGCCTTTGCACTTTTGTCGAGAACGGTATCACGGGGAGAAGGACAATGAAAGTGAGGGTTAATAATAAATCGGAGACTTTGATTTCAGGTCGAGAGATCCTTAAAGGAAAAGATAGTGTAATTGTATTGGTGAGATCCGCCCTTTCGTCTGTCCTATTTTGGCTGCAAGGGATAGCTGTGATTGGATACTGCTCCCTATTCAATACCCTGACATCTTGCAAGTAACTTTGACCGTGTCTCGTACGTAATCAAACGTAGATTTCTTTTGTAGACTTCCAAGTTCTAGTTTCAGGATCCTGTCATCTTATTGGGTTGGTTTTGTTGGTTTCAGGGGGTGGATAGAGATAGAATAAAGAGGTGGTTGATGACAGTTGTCATGGTAATGGATAATCAAAGGTAAAACTCCTACAAAACGATCGCAAAGACTTTCAAGAAACCAATTCCAGGGCAGTTTCAAAACCTTGTATTGCCTGCATTGTTCTGATTACGTAATGCGTCATTGTTATATTCGCGTAATTATTCCAAGAGGTGCTGCCTAAAGCCTCGGTCACAAATGCCATTACGAACTGCTACGAACGCCGTACGAATGATTTTCAGATTTGAACCTTTGTGACCGTAGCAAAAGGCTAGCGAATTTGGTAAAATTGTTTTGAAAGTCCTAATCCTTTTCAAAAGAATTTGATGACAGGAAAAGGGATGAAAACCCTGTTCATATCACCTTACTGTCTTTAAACTATAGTCTAGTTCTGTGCCTCATCTTATCTCGAGTTGCGATTGATTCGAAATTTAAATCAAGCTTTTAACTTTGTACTTCAGAAGCCAGGATGTTGTAAGGTTACGATTGATCGAGGACTTGCCATCGATCCGGATCAATCCTTACTAAATAAGGGCCATGGGGAGTGTTTCACAAAGTTGGACTTAACTATGGCAGGCTGTTCATGCCACTGTTTGCTCCCACCTTTTACTGGCATCGGTCTCTCAAGGGACGTACAAATCATGGTCACAAATCTACAGAATTTACATTTTTGGGGGTAAGTCATTATTGAAGGAAAAAGAATTATCTAAAGATCATAATGGTGAGAGCAACCAGTGGCGTTAATGGCCTGTCTGTCAGACAATGTAGCCATAGTCAAGTCCAACTTAAAGTCGATCTTAGTCTTTGTGAAACACCCCCTGGTCGAATTTCTTTCCCCGCTTGTGACACTTCTTTGCGTCTACTCCGCGTAGATGGCGCAAGGTAAAAGTAAATTACTTTCGGGGAGAGTGAAAAGAAATCTATATGTACTTCCCAGAGGTAAATCGCAAACAACGTATGTATGATCCTGTTGTTCTATTAAACTACACAACCCTCCCCCCCTTGGTCTCTTCATCTCAACTTTCTTCATATTCACTAGCCTCCGTTATGTTCACCGTATTCTCCTCATGCATTGTCCTACCTCGTTTGCCTTCTACAAATTCTTGAAATCTTTCATCTTCTCTTCTTATTAACCTGCATTTCCGAATCCATTTTCTCTTCCCACAACCTCTCTCGTTATCATCCAACACCCTCCGGACTCTGTCTCTCTCTTTCCCTTTCTAACTAACCCTGTTCATCCATCCATGTCTCTCCCTCCCCCTCCCCTCCCTCACTCCCCCCTCCCCCCCCTCTCTTTCTCTCTCTCTCTCTCTGTCTCTCTCACTTCCTCTCTGTCTCTCTCTCTCTCTCTCACTCCCTCTCTCTCTCACTCCCTCCCTCTCTCACTCTCCCCCTCTCTCTCTCTCTCCTCCTGCATAATCAGAAAGAAGAAGAAAAAACTTTGAAATAACTAATAATAAACGATTTATTCAATACTCATTTATGTGGTGGCCAAGCACCAATATTTCAGATGGACAAGTGTCAAAGTTTACAAGATAAATTAACCTTCAAAAACACAAAAATGTAATACTTCGAAGGAACAAGACACATAAAGTGAATGAATTTGTGTGCTTTTTCAAGTTAACTCATTGGCATACAATACGTATGTACATTAAATATATATATATATATATATATATATATTTTCCATTGGCAACTGCAAAGGCGACTTGTAGTACAATTTTCAATCTATAAATAATTAACATTCATCACTTCCAAATGATGAGATGTGCACCACCAAGATACGGCATAAATACTCTTCTTTCTTCCCAATCAAAAATGTACAACCCTGATAAAATGATGAGAAAAGTTGATTAAAAACTTAAAGTTACTACATGTATTTGAAATCATCATACTCACTGCGAGTCAAGGTGTTATTTCTTGTAATTCATTTAAAAACACATTTATGCTAAGAATACTTACATACCTTATAGCATAGCTGGACGGATCAATGAATTTAAAACTAAATTTCATGGAAAACAGACTTTTAAATGTTGTCACAACTGCAACTGGATTCTTTGGAAAGTATAAAGCAACATGTCATTTTTTCAAACAGTATAAATAATTCTCAACTATCAAGCATAAAACACACTTCAGAAATTCAGCCTAAGGCAACGCATTTACTTAAATATTAATTTAAAATCCATAAATATATGTCTCTACTTTAAAATTAACAACCTGTGTACATATGGAGGCTAAAAGCATGCCTGACTTGAAATATTTAAAAAAGTAATATTTATATGTAATTTCTTATTACTCCCGCCTGAAATTTGATTGAAATCACAAAATAGGTTGGCAAGTGGCACATGGCACTAGGCCTAAGAGTACTGGGGGGTTAAAACACATTGGAAAAACAAAGTAAAATGTGGGAGCAATGAATTACCAATGAATAATGTCACAATATTGAATATTCCAACAATATGGGTAAGCAAAATGTTACAGATGTGATATTTTCACAATTTAAAATGTTGAGATGACACATCTAAAGGATTGTTGTAACATTAGAATATATTCGCTTGAGTAAAGTGATGAGTTGAAAACAGTATTACATTGTAGGTAGCCCAGCATGCGCTACCTCAAAATAATTCATTCTATAATAATAAATATTGTTCAAACACTCATTACAAACTTCAACATTCACAAAATTATTGGCACTTTCCCATATTAAATCAAATATATAATCAAAATCAATTTTATACAAATAAAATAGTTGTAGGATATGTAGGCCAAAGAAATTCTTTTCTGGAACAGATGAAAAGAACGGATTTGATGTCTCTCTATATCCAATTTGCAAAAAGAAGGATAACAATCAAAATATTTACAATATTTTCTTTACAATAAATAAAATGGCAGGATAGAATCTAATACAAAACAAATCTTGAAGCATAAATAATTAAAGAAACTCTTTTCACCGAATTATTTACAGGGACACAAACGTTTAAATTTATCTCATAAACATGTACCATATAATCAGGCATAAATATCTGATGAAAAAAACATGAAACAGTTGAAAGTGAAAATCACATTATTTGTGAAAGACACTTGTCGGAGGGAAGGTTTTAGAGGGATTGGCATGGACACATATATATGCAGAATAACATAGATATTCTTAACAAAACTTGTGAACCTGAATAATACTGGTAATACCCTCTTTCACTGCCAGTAAATGGTGATTCAACATATGCTCTGGCGACATCTGTGCAGGGCTTTATTTCATAAAAATCATAGGGATAGGCTTAGGGTTGTAGTTGGGTTTTAGATTAGGTTTATGGTTAGTGTAGGGGTTAGGGATGGTTGTTGGTCCAGGTTTGAAGATAAAGGTTTGGATAGGGTAAGATATTGACTGCAGAGGAAATGTCGCCTGAGCATATGTTGTACAACCAATACATGACTTAGTGTAGTTCCTGGTCCTTAATCCTGTTCCTCCTTAAACATAGTCCTGTCCTAACCAAGCCCTGTCCTAACCAGATGGTCCTAACTAGATGGTCCTAACCAGATCATGGTCCTATCTAAGCTACACTTGCAGACTTTAGAGGTGACTCTGGCTTTGGATTGTCCTAAAAAGTGATATAATAACACTTGTTCATATTTTCTATTTTCATATAGTATTCCAAAGTCCAAACAACTTGTGTTTCTGGAATGCAAGCAATGCTTTGAGGTAGATAGTCCAAGAGAAAATAGATTTGAAAATTAATCATGCATGTGGAATATAAGATCAAGAATAAATGAAAACACAAATAAAATGGTTTTAAAAGCAATTTGGGTGGGATTTAAAGACCATTCATCACTGTTTTAGCAGTGCTCGAAACACTCTGGTACATCAACAGTAGGACTCGGCCTACATGTGTCTTCCTTTCCTGTGATTCAAAACAGATTTCCTCTCTACCTCTCTCTAACTCTCTTTAACTTTTCTTTCTCACTCTAACTCAACTCTCTCTCTCTCTCTCAATGATATGTATAGCACTCTCAATGACCGCAACAGTTCATATACACATGTATGATCTCCTTGATAGAAGGCAATGCACATGCACTTTATTAGTGTTCCATGAATGAGCAATACATGCAATATTCTCTCCCTTTTAAAGTCACCTGTTTGATATAAATGCAAAATTCACTGCATGTACCAATTAGGGTTTTATCAAAGATATGTTTGAGTGACTTGTATTTTTAAGGGAGTTGCTATGGCATTTTTACAAAATGTGTTTTAGATTTTTTGGGGGGTTTATGTATTAGGCTGTGAGTTGTACTTCCAACAACAAAAAAGAATGCATAAAGTCAAATGCACGTATTAAACACTAGGAAATTTACTACCCTTATTTGTTTTGATTTACAAATGAAAAACTTTGCCCAGTTTAACATCAGAAAGTGCCTTTTAAGGAGGGAGACTTAGAACTTGCACCAGTTCAAAACAATAAAATGTCTATCTAAAATTCTCTATTAATAATGATATCTTTAATAGTAGCCATGTTCAGACGTGGCTTCCTAGTCGGCGTAAGTTCTTGTAAAGAAACATATTTCTAAACCATTCAGATTAAATGTAAACATGAATCCACGAAAGTTGCAGTTTATATTACTGCCGTTACTTCACAGCATTTCAGTGCTATGCTAATTTTTATCCCGCTGATAGTTTGGTATAATTTCCAGCGACAAGAAAAGATCATTGTTGAAGAAGATGAAGCTGCACAGTATCGTGCTAGTTATTTTCGACATACGCAGGACGCAAGAATTTAGTTTTTTGCCTTGCTCTACTTTGTTTTGGCGCAAAAGAAACAGCATTATCGGTGGTAGGTCTTCTCAAAAAGCCAAGATTGGTGGAAAAACATAGTTCTGAGATGAGTGGACGAATGCATTTGAGAGGTATGCTGCATTTACCGAGTGGAACCAACATAAGAAACACGCTGCATTTAAAAACATGTTGCAATGTTGGGCCACTGTGTGGCTCAGGGAGGTGGGCGAACCATGGCTAGATTGCGAAGATGAATATAAATGGCTTAAAAGTAGATTCATGGAAAAATTCAGCTCATCATCAGCGTCCAGATTTCACCTAAGAACAGAATTAATTGCTATGAAGCAAAGCAGGTATGAATCAGTAGACTCGTATTTGCGAAAAATGGAAACCAAATGGAATATTATGAATTTAACAGAGCAGAAAAGTGGATTTCTTTATACAAGGTCTGATTGGGCCAATACAAGCACCATACGAACACAACCATCCACCCTTGCTGCATTTACCACAACTCGAAGCACGTGTGAGTTGCAAAATTATATATTCAATAGCAGAATGCATCGTCATGGGTATTTGCCTGAATGTCTTCCATAATTGTAAAAAATAGACATCCGTTTCGATTTAGGTGGAGGAAGATGCTCCAGGAGTGGATAAGCTGGCAGAGAATCTTTGCATCAGCAGGGATAACGGTGGTGGCCACAAACAAGTCAACCGGTATCTATCAGCCATGTAAGGACATCAAGCAACTGAGTGTCCTACGTTCTCTTTTGGGCCGGCCCCGTGGTTCCCCACGGGTGGCGATGTCCTACCCATACGCTCCGCAAACATCACGTCCTGTCACACAGCAGCAGGGATTGAGGTAATTTCATTCAACGCCAGCTTGCGTGTGATTCGACTCGTCATCGTATGATAGTTTCCACATTTACTTGTCTAATTTGTTTTTCTGTCTTTGTTTTTTTGCTGTTTGCTGTTATATTTTGCTGTTGTATTTTGCTGTTGTATTTTGCTGTTATATTTTGCTGTTTTGTTGTTGTCATGTCTCACTGGATGGAAGAACAGTTTATGGTGTTAATTTGTTTATGGAGGGAGGGAGAGATTTTCGGCCAGGTCGCGTCGACGAGGACCTGTGCTAAAAAAGTATATGAAGAGCTTAATTTTAAAAGGCGATAAAAACAAATTTTAACAAAATGGGAGTTATTAGTATGAGTACATGTACATACCCATTACAAAAAATGCCTATTGCAAACCAACCCATATGTATTTCTCATTTATAATGTTAATTAGATAAATTTGATAATTTTGATTTTGATTTTTTTTTTAAAGCAAAACTTAACGAGGAGCCGGCAAACGGCAAGGCCGTTACGGCAATCAGGAACTTACTCATCGCAGAGGTGTTCTTGCAGAATGCTAGGAGAGGGGAAATTTGTGAAGCGCTCACCTGTGCCGAAGCTCCAAGAGTCATTGATGATAAACTTGTCATAAAGGTATCAAAGTTGTCATGAAGGTTGTCCAAGACATCATGACAAAATTGTTTCCGAGACAAGAAATGGCGGCCCATATATTGACGGGGGTTACCTCCAATGCCAATGGGCCGGAGAAGGAGGCATGCCCTCAGATCAATCCAACCAAAATGGAGGAAATATTCAGTAAGTTGTATGCGTCGGGATGGCCATTACATACAGTATCTAACTGGAATATATTAAGACCTGCCAGTTTATTGGGCATCCATCCTGTGATACATCATGAGTATCTAGAAGGAAACTTTGCTGTTCAAAGAAGCCACAATGCCTTTTCTAAAGTTGCCTGTGACCAGACAATCAAGCAGACGGCCAACCAACCGGGATAACAAAACAAAGGGTGGGATGGTAGGCTTCAGTTCTAGCAAAGGAGCTGTCAACCGATGGATCTGGTCCCACCAGGCAAGAGGGTCTATCACACATGAATGTGAAGATCTCGGAAACAGTGAAAAACATGATGAACCCCTTCGAATATGAACAAGATGAATGCTAATTTCCATTTATAATTTCCAGTGTTTATGAACACCTCCGAAAGGTCAAAAAATTCAAGCCAAAAACAATAGACAAATACTTCACGGTAATGAGGAAAGCTTGTGAAATGCTTCACATAGAACAAGAAGATAGAAGGGACCTAAACTTAGACATGGACCATGTTACAAGGATGGAGAAGTTGATCACTCATATTGGGACATCCCTTAAACCAAGGATCAAGAGAAGGAGAGTGAACACCAAGACAAAATAAGAGGTTGCGTAACCATTCATTATCTTTAGTACCATGCAGCCTCATTACATTTCATACAACTGAAGATTGAGGAGAAGAAACCATTCTTCCTGTATCCGGCCCTATGGTTTTTTATATCTTTTATTGATATCGATATTGCGTATGATCGTGCTGCCGTCGCAATCAAAACCGCACCCCATCAAGGCACGTTTTGTGCGATATACAGATGTACTTGCCATTCAGAAAAAAATGTGCGGTTTTGTAAAGGAGCAGGCATGTTTGTATCAGTAGATGTTCTAAAACGACTGAGGGAGGACATGCGTGCAGCTGCCTATGAAGGACATCCCAGACTGTGTCTCTTTGCAAGAAGAGACATACTAAAAAATGAAGAGATCTTGTACGACTATGGTATCACCAAACTTCCATGGGAAAACAACTCAATGATGAAAGCAGCTCGTTGGGCCGGTAAGCTGGCCTACTTTTCTGGTCCTGAGCGGGTAAAGATATTCGTCGATCGCAAAAAGATCAAGAGAGATTTCTTAGAAATATTGGAGAAATCAGGAATATGGCGGATCAACAACATGGCAGAGGAGCCGACCGATCCAGATCAGCACCAATGAGAGCGGACCGGAAGAGGAAAGTCATGCCGGCAGATTCAACGCTGCAGTTGTCATACATTAAGTCTCATACTATTAATACATGTACAGTTTGTACACATTTACTATCATTTAAAAGTCATTGATGTGAGGGAAGCATAAAAACATTGAACCTCGATAGAAGACAAAGGATTAATTATGACACTTCTTTCTTTTTTCCAGATGAAGGCCAATGGAGACCACATAGTGAGGATGTTGGCTTTCAACATTTCCCCTGAGGTACACTATCCTCATATGGAGAATGCGGGTTCCTTTAAAGAGCTTGCAAGAAAATATGGGGAAAAGAGGAAGGTAAAGAACATGAAAAAGAAGATGAACAAGACGGAGCAAGAAAAGAGCAAGAAGGCGTTTAATCTTGTTTATGAGATTATTGGCTAAAGTGTTTTTTTGAAGTATGCCCCTATTTTTTTTAATTGAGCACCTTTAAAACCCCCATTTAGGTGTAGTGTGTTACATATGATGTTTGTGCTTTTTCCTTTATCGGTCTTTTTTACATTGTGTTTATTGCAGAAAAGGCTTTTCGCATAGAGAGGGATTGTCCAATCTGTCAGATGCGTGTCAAAGATATGTCGAAACACTTGACAAGAAGCCACAAGCTGGGGAAGCTCGAAAGGAAACAACATCTCCTTGCTGCACGTGTTAAGTAAGCATACTTTCAATTCAAATTTACTGCAGGCAGCCAAAGGCAACAAGAATACTGGATTTTTTCTTATAATCCAAGACTGAGACTGAGTGGCAATAAAAGTACAATATCATGCCTCCTGTTACAAGGATTTTACTTATTATCTAAGCAAGCCATCAATCGCTCAAGCCATTACCACAGAAGACTCAAAGTACTCTGAATCATACACTATATTGTGCTCTACTGTCAAAACCAAATAATCGATAACAAGGAAATATGCAGGCTGACCAGACTCAATCAGATGTTTATTAAGCAGGTGAAGGAAACTCATGATTATTGATGCAAGTACATACAAGACAGGCAACTTGAAGTCACGCCTCATGAAAACCTTTCACCAGTTGTGCTTTCTTCAACCACACATGCAGAGTTAAGGTCATCTTGTGTATGTGAATGACATATCCAGAGAAGTGTTGGTGGAGGATACAAAGTTGCTTTATGAAGAAGTGTTTAAATCACAACTGACATATCAGAAACAGAAGTGACAACCGATGATGACATACAATTGCCACAGACCACTACTCATCAATGTTATGTCTCTCAAGTTCAAGTTACTCATAATGAGCTGTTTTTCCTACTTTGTCTGTTATTTATTTTCATCTTTTGACCAGATCATGTTGAAATTGGAAGGATGTGGGTCGACGTGGAGTGAGCAAGAGACTCTGGTATTGATTTGTGGAGGGGGGGGGGGGGGGGGGGACATTCAGAAGATGAATGCCAGTGCTGGCTGCCGCAATAAAGACATTTATAAGAGCCTGGCGGAACAACTTACAGATATGGGGTTCCAACCCCGTCCCTGGGACGGGTTAAAAGGTTAAAAGGCAACCACAAAAAAATAAGGATAAGGAAAATACGTCGGGAGAAGGGAGTGTAGTGAAGCCAGCTTGGTTTGGCACAATGGATGGATCGATATTAAGTTTAAACATAACTTATACACTTTGCTTTATCTTGTCAAATGTGCAAGGACCAAAAGACCAAGAACAAGGACACCGTCTCCTGCACCCAAAGCATCCATCTCGCTTGAGGCCTCACTGTTAGAGTTTGCTCAGAAAGAGCATGATCTCAAGGTCCAGCATCTCAACATTGAGCATCAGAAGAGAATGGAGATCTTGGAGCTGGAACAACAATTCCATCGCAAGAAACTTGAGCTACTGGAACTCTAAGTTGTAGCTTTTTTTCATGCAGCACTTAAATTGAACTTGAAAATATGTTTGTTCGTTCTTATAGCAGATCTTGTAGTAGATCCTATCACACGCAAAGCACAGAACTCCAAACACAGAAATCCACAGACCTTCAGCAGATCACTATATCAAAGGAGGATATCGTCGAGATCGAGAAAGCTACAGATAAACAAGCCGACAGCGTGGTCTGGCATGACCAGAGAGCTGGCCGAATCACTGCATCACGTGTGCATGATGTCCTCCACACAAACCAAGATAACCCAGCCAAGTCAGTTTTCCTCAGCATAACAAACCCCAACATAGCCACAATCAAGACTGCTTCACTCAAGTATGGTAGAGAGAACGAATCACATGTACTAGAGGACTACACAAAAACATCCATCTACAATGACCATCATCTCCGCGACAACGCAGTGCTGATCGCGAGTACTGCTGCCTAGATGAGAACTCTAACCTCAAGTATGGACATCGCTACTACGATCAAGCCTAGATGCAGATGCGTGTGTACAATTTTTATCACTGTTCATTCTTTGTCAAAGTAGGGAACGAACTTATAATCAACCAAGTGCAACGGAATGATGCGTATGTGCATGTTGCTGTCTAAAAGCTTTGAAGAGCGAACATTGTATGTGAACTTGTAACCTGGAAAGTAGAGTTGAGGAAGAGCGAAAAAGATGCGAGAAAGATGGTCATGCTCAAGTGGCCATCACGAGAATCCATTGTAGCTACTCTCCCATCTGCTTTCAAGAAGAAGTTTCCACGTCTGACCAGTATCATTGACTGCTTCGAGATAATCATGGAACAAAAAAACACCTATCATGTGCATAAACATGCATAAACTATGTCAATCCAAAGACAGAAGTACCCCCTGATTGTAGACTCTGCCACTCAGGTCTGGACCATTTATTCAACTATGTTTCCAACAAAAGATAAAACATGTCATACTGATAGAGAATCAGATACCATCATTCCTTCCAAACTAAGGCAAATCAAAAATTGTTTGGTTGTCTTTGACCGCCCGATTGTCACTTTCAGTCCGCTCATATTTTTAATTGACTAACACGCGGAGCTGAGTGAGACATATAAATATGGAACAGAAGTGGGCCTTGGTAGATTTTGGAAAGAAGGATGGAGTTGACATTGTCGAGACAGCGAAGATAGCGTATCCTAAAACATTGAGGGGCAGTTTGAATAACTCCGACTTCAATTTTAAAGAGCAAGATAAATTAGTGTACACATACGTGAAGCCAAAAGCGAAGAAGACTGGCGGCAGTGCTGCAAGTGGAAGTGGTGCTGACCAACGGATTGTGTGCACTATAAGGGTTTCATCCCACTGATAGTTTTGTATAATTTCCAGCGACAACAACAGATCATTGTTGAAGAAGATGAAGCTGCACAGTATCGTGCTAGTTATTTTTGACATAAGCAGGACGCCAGAATTTCTTATTTTGCCTTGCTCCATTTTGTTTTGGAGCAAAAGAAACAGCATCGTCGGTGGTGAGTTTTCCAAAAAGCCAAGATTGGTAGAGGAACATAGTTCTTAGAGAGTGGGAGGATGAGGAATGGGTGCTGAATTTTCGGTAATTTTATTTGTAAGGTCATACAACCCTTGTGAAAGGTCACAGATTTCAAATTTTCACAAGAGGAAAACATAAAAATTAAATTTTTCATAAGAAATTTTTCTTTTACAATGAATCACCTCAATTTTCCCCATTTCATTTTTTTAATTCTAGGGATCACTGCGATCTGATAAAGGCTGTGATTGTAGAGAAGTACATTGTGCAACCTGTACATGCGCAGCAAGCGTCAGACATTGGTTTCACTCTGCCTTTGCACCCGGTGTGCCAGAGGAGTGATGTGCTGCGGTTTAATAAAAGTGGCAGATCCAGGATTTTCTTGGCGGGGGATGGGGGGCAACTATGGAATGGGGTCACATACAAATCTGTGTTGGATTATATTTTGAATTACATAGTTTCTGTTTTCCACATTTGCTTGAGCCTACTCAAGAATGCAGACTACAAGGAAGTTAAAAGCTATGCCTGTCGAATGCCTACAAACATGTACAACTCGCCAACCTTTCACCCAACACGAGGGAGTGAATGTGCTATACAAAGTGCCCGGGGTATGCAAGTAGGTGAGGTGCCAGCTAGTGGCAGAGGATTTACATTGACCTGGAAAGATCGACATCAAGACGACATCAAAGAACTGCAAAAGAGTGCCAAGGGTGGAGAGCACATTGCAAACATCGTGGCAATTGCAGTGCAGGCAGCTTTTCAAGCAGCTATTCGATTAGAAGATTAAAAGATTAGAAATAAATAAAATAAATAAATAAAATTCCTGCTATAGTCCAGGCAGTTAAGAAGGTGTGTGTGGAGTCAGTGAGGGAAAGGATCAACCCTCATCTTCTCCGCACACAATCCTGGATCGATGAACTTGACCAAAAGTCAAGGATGGACTCCCTACGAGTGAGTGTGCTACCAGAGCAGGAGGGGGAGAGTCCAGACTCAGAGGAGGAGATGACTCGGAAGATCTGCAAACCAGCAGGAGAAGTTGGAGTTTGGTTGAAGCCTGTTGCGTCTTGCCACAGTCTTGGGAAGAAGCCTAGATCGGCAGCGAAGCCACGACAATGCATGGTGTGATTCATTGCCCAGCGAAAGCGAGACGAGATGTACAACGCCAGATTTAAGCTGGAAGGCCTCCTACAAAAGGGTTTTCATCAACGAGGATTTGATGCCAAGGAAAGAGATACATCAGAGGTGCTGCCAATGAGTGTGCAGCCAACGGATGAAAGAATTCAAGATGGAAACAGAGGTCTGGGACTCGACACTGCTCCAGAAACTCCGGAGTCGGACAGACCTGATGAAGATATACATCAGAGGTGCTGCCAATGAGTGTGCAGCCAACTGATGAAAGAAATCAAGATGGAAACAGCGGTCTGGGACTAGACACTGCTCCAGAAACTCAGGGGACGGACAGACCTGATGAAGAGATACATCAGAGGTGCTGCCAATGAGTGTGCAGCCAACGGATGAACGAAATCAAGATGGTAACAGCGGTGTGGGAAAAGACACTGCTCCAGAAACTCGGGGGATGGACAGACCTGATGAAGAAATACATCAGAGGTGCTGCCAATGAGTGTGCAGCCAACTGATGAAAGAAATCAAGATGGAAACAGCGGTCTGGGACTAGACACTGCTCCAGAAACTCAGGGGACGGACAGACCTGATGAAGAGATACATCAGAGGTGCTGCCAATGAGTGTGCAGCCAACGGATGAACGAAATCAAGATGGTAACAGCGGTGTGGGAATAGACACTGCTCCAGAAACTCGGGGGATGGACAGACCTGATGAAGAGATACATCAGAGGTGCTGCCAATGAGTGTGCAGCCAACTGATGAAAGAAATCAAGATGGAAACAGCGGTCTGGGACTAGACACTGCTCCAGAAACTCAGGGGACGGACAGACCTGATGAAGAGATACATCAGAGGTGCTGCCAATGAGTGTGCAGCCAACGGATGAACGAAATCAAGATGGTAACAGCGGTGTGGGAATAGACACTGCTCAGAAACTCGGGGGATGGACAGACCTGATGAAGAAATACATCAGAGGTGCTGCCAATGAGTGTGCAGCCAACTGATGAAAGAAATCAAGATGGAAACAGCGGTCTGGGACTAGACACTGCTCCAGAAACTCAGGGGACGGACAGACCTGATGAAGAGATACATCAGAGGTGCTGCCAATGAGTGTGCAGCCAACGGATGAACGAAATCAAGATGGTAACAGCGGTGTGGGAATAGACACTGCTCCAGAAACTCGGGGGATGGACAGACCTGATGAAGAGATACATCAGAGGTGCTGCCAATGAGTGTGCAGCCAACTGATGAAAGAAATCAAGATGGAAACAGCGGTCTGGGACTAGACACTGCTCCAGAAACTCAGGGGACGGACAGACCTGATGAAGAGATACATCAGAGGTGCTGCCAATGAGTGTGCAGCCAACGGATGAACGAAATCAAGATGGTAACAGAGGTGTGGGAATAGACACTGCTCCAGAAACTCCGGGGTCGGACAAACAGTATAGTTATAGCTCCCTATATAAAGCCCAAAAGATCAAAAATCAACGGAATGCATCGCAAATCTTTGCTGACGCTTTCTAAATTCGCTGGCGTCCTGATAGTACACTATACATGCAGTGCCAAGTTAAGAGAGCACGATTTCTTGACTTTAATAATGAGCTGTCATTTGTAGTAATAAAAGAGCTAACAAATAGAACTGGAATTCTGTCACTTATGTTTTGTGTGCCCTCATCGATGGTTAAATAGCGAGAGATAGACTGAGAAGAAGATACAAGAGCAGCAAGATCGAGAGCAGTGTCCTCAACAGTTTTAATAAATTTTCTTGCAATATTATCATGTTAAGAGATGTTCGAGGCTAGACCATGATCCACAAAGGCTTCAGAATAAGATTAGATTAACAATCAACACTAGCGATTCAAATTTTTGGAAGATATAATAAATTTACTAAACTATTCTCCTAATTTTTTCCCCATTTCATTTTTTAATTCTAGGGATCACTGCGATTTGATGAAGGCTGTGATCGGAGAGAAGTACATTGTGCAACCTGTACATGCACAGCAAGTACCAGACCTCGGTCTCCCTCTGTCTTTGCACTTGGTATGCCAGAGGAGTGATGTGCTGCAGTTCAATAAAAGTGGCAGATCCAGGATTTTCTTGGCTGTGGACCATTCATTCAACAAAATATGTGAAAAATAACTGTTTCCAAGAAAAGATAGGAATATCATAAAAATGATTTCTGATCGTTCGAAGGATGGAATTTGGACGTGCTCAAAGGAGGCAACCTCAGGAATTTGAAGCATATCAAAGGTGATGGTACTATTTTTTGTTGTGTGCTATAACATTTGCCTGCACCGTGGAAAGGAGTGTGTGGATGAAGGAGCGGTCTGGACATTTCTGGAAGAGGATAGTTGAAGGGAAATTCACGGCAAGAGACTTTTGGGACAATTTCCGTGTAAATAAGGCAACATTTGATTTTCTGTGTGGTGAGCTAGCACCTGCTATTCATCGTCAAAACACTCAATGGCGCAAAGCAGTTTGTGTCAGAAAGAGAGTTGCCATAACTCTATGGCGCTTGTCCACAAACTGTGAGTATCGAACAATCAGGCATCTTTTTGGGGTAGCCAGATGTACCGCCAATGACATTGTCAAGGACACCTGCCTTGTAATTGTACAAGAACTGATGAGGAGGTACATTAACTTTCCTTCTGGAGATAGATTACGGGCAACCGTTCAGGGGTTCGAGGACATGGGGTTTCCCCAAGTTGCAGGGACCATTGAAGGAACCCACATCCCTATAATTGCACCTGTCAATTATCATAACAGAAAGGGATGGTACTCTATCATCCTCCAAGCAGTATGTGACAATACGTATATGTTCACAGATATCATGGTAGGTAGGATGGCCAGGACCAGTCTTATTTTCTCAAAACCAAGCGAGCCCAGATTCCCATTATCTCATGAATATTCATTACGCAGGGTTGGGAAAGTCTTGATTCTCTTGAAAATTAGGCAAGGCAACTGTGAATTCTTCTATGTTGCCTATCCCAAGGCAAAAAAAAGCAGCTCCCCAAAATTTGGGTCACTGTGTAACAATGAACATCTCTCTGGGAAAAACACACAGTGCTAAATAAACAGCTGCAAGCTCGTTTCCAAAAGGGGTTAGAGGAAAATCAACATCGGAAGCTCCAAAGAGGTTCGCTAAAAAAATAAAACTTAGTGTCAGACATTTGGCACCACATCCGATGGGGAGGAGCTGTACCTCCTATACACCGAGTGTTATCAGACTAGCGAGGAACTTCCATCTGACTACCTCTTTCGACTCCAGGACCTTTTGATCAGGGCCCAAGAGAATGATGGTATTAAGGCGGAAAGGATGGACAAGGCGAGGGTACATCAGTTCTCTCGTGGGTGCCTGTACAATGACCCCATCCTTCACACCCTGGCATTGGGAAAGCGGCTCCCACCCCCTGATTTTCTATCCCTCCTTCATGAAGTAAGACAGGAGGAGCAGGAAGAAAAGGAAAAGGAGGTAAAACGTAAGAGTGGGCTGAAAGGGAAGGGATCCCACAAGCAAGTAATTCTCCAAGAACCAGATCGAGTGGCAGAGCTTCATGAAATGATGATCGCCTTACAGCAACAAGTTTCAAGTCAAATGCCCTCAGGGAGTACAGCTGCTCAGTCAAGATCAGAAGCTACCAACCAGAGGTCCAATGGGAGACCGAGAGGACCAAGGAAGCCCACTTATTGTCTTATCTTTTACAACTGTGGAAAAAGACAGCCATCACATGGATGAGTGCAATGGCGAAACCAATGCTGTTCTGGTTTGCAAGAAGATTAGCTTTCTCGTTGAGAGGAAATTTAGACTTCAAGGCAGATAGACGTGTAAAGTAACTTCCCCCAGAAGTTAACTACATGTATGTTGCAGCTTTCTAAGACCTGCCTTGATTTTGTACAGTATCTTAACAGGTAAGCTAACACTCACCTTCTTAAAAGTGTATTCATGTTCTATTCTAGTAAATTATAGAGATATCACAAGATCCTCCTGCAATTTGAATGAATTGTATGATATTGGTTAGTGTGATTCTCCTTTCGTTGGAAAATGCCTATTGCTGCATCAAACTTGTCCGTAATTGCGCTATGATATCTTTTCGTCACCGTAGCTCTACGTGCTCTATGAAGGGATAGTATAGCGCGTGATCTCCTTGTGCGTTAGGTTTGTTGTTGTTTTTGTTCATAAGGATTTATTAAACAACTAGTAATATTATAGTCTCGTTTTCAGAGCTGTTTCAATAATTGAATACGATTATAATTGATCAATGCAAAAATAAAATTGTAATCATGAATTATCGTCCTCCTTTCTTACAAAATAATCAGGGAACACATGTTTTTTTTAAATATAAAGAGCGCTAGAGCAATATATTATTCACACAATATTTTTAAAAGCAATATAGTTATATACATGTAACTGTCAAACTTGAGATTAATTTCCCCCATGACACTGCCCTAGCTCCCACCCCACCCCCACCCCACACGCACGCACACACACACACACACACAAATACAGTTAAGTAATGACAGAAACTTTGCAATAATATTTATTTTCCATTTCATTACATTTAGATGCCTCCAAAGAAGAGACACAAAACCGGATTGGATCTCGCTGCCCAGCCTGGCGTAGCCAGAAGTCATCTCGAGTTGAATTTCCCTGACCTGCCAGCATCCCCGAGTGATCTGAAAAATGGACATGTGCTGTGCTTGTATCTTTTGAACGATAAAAGTCAGACTACTACCGAGAGACAGCTGAGCTCCCATTTCTCCTTGCATCATGGGGAAGGCTATTCGTACTCAGCTATATCAAGTGTGCAGGTCCTTGTTAAAAAGACTTTGCTGAAGTTTAAAAAACTGAGCAATCCAAAGGAATTTGATGTGTTCTCAAGTATCTGTGATGAAACTTTCAAACTCAAGAAGAAACCTGAAATAATTGCATCCAATGACATTGCTCGATCAGCTGCTATTGGTACAGACCCCTCATCCTCTTCTGCTTCCCATTCTGAGCCCTCGACATCTGGATTGCAAGAGCCAATTCACCATGAGAAATCTCTGGACACAACAGCCAGCAGTCATGATCTGCCTGATCCAAATGCAGCAACACCAACATCAGAAGACACCATTCCACAGCCTACTCCAACAACTTCTGGTGCATCGACAAGAAGCAGAAAAGAACTTCTCACCCCAAGAAAGGAAAGACTGAAGAAAAGACTAGAATTTGCTTCTAAATCCAAAGCTATTCTTGCATGAAAGTACCAAGTGAAATTCAGTGACCTTAAGACACAGTTAAAAACTCCAAAACGTGTTATCAATCAGTCATTGAAGAGAAAGCAAAAGATCATTGAAGGCAAGGATACAAAAATCACGGTACTGAAATCTAAACTACAGGGTACTGAACTGGCTCAAGAGCTTGCTGAAACCAAAGCTGAACTCTTGAAACTAAAAAAAAAAAAAAAAAAAATTGCTCCAGATCCGTTATGAAAAGAAAAAGGAGACTGTTCCAATTCGCAAATACAGGAAACTGCAGAAGAAACTGAAGGACAGAGAGGAAGATGTAAGACAACACAAATTTGATAACCTTCTCCTGCAGGAATCGCTGGAAAATCTCGAGGCTGCTGGTAGCACTGTCAGGGCTAAAATTGACAAGAAGACTTACTCTTCAACAACAAGAATGACTGTGTTTGACTGCATTGTCAGCAACACACCAACTGCCAGCATTTCAGTTCTAATAAACCAGATCTACCTAAGAAGTGGACGAGAGCTTGACCAAGTTCCACAAAGGAGCACCGTTGAACTAATGGCGAGAGAGCTTGGGGCAATTGCAGAGCTGCAAGCTGCGGAAGCTTTACTTGCCACGAAGGATGCCACTGTTGGTTTCGACGCCACCACACAGGAAGAGATGCATATAAACAGCATCCATTTCACCACACCGTCGACATGCATATCTGCAGCTGTGGATGAGTTGGCTGGCGGCACAGCAAAGGATTATGCACAGCATATCTGCGACACTGTGGATAATCTAAGCGATACATATTGCCATTTCAATGACAACACAAACGTACAAGAGACTAGAGAACAATTGATTAATAACATTACGAATACGATGTCGGACAGGTGTGCTGCCAACCACGCAGCAATTAGAGTGGTGAACAGAGAA
This sequence comes from Strongylocentrotus droebachiensis, assembly GCA_035222895.1. NCBI lineage: Eukaryota > Metazoa > Echinodermata > Echinoidea > Camarodonta > Strongylocentrotidae > Strongylocentrotus > Strongylocentrotus droebachiensis. The sequence continues at coordinate 20,048 of JAVYIG010008167.1, read as the reverse complement.
TGGGGCAAGACATTAAACGAGCTCAATTGCCACCTTCACCCTCTTGACTCCATTTCCTCTTCTGTTCGCTCGGCCTTAAAACAGCATGAGGAGACGTCACAAGGCAAGGTCTTTGGCAAGGACTGTCTGGCAGCAAATGTCATCCTCCAAATGAACAAGCTACGCTACAAAAACGCCAAAGGGGACCCAGAGGCTTTGTTGCCTTTTTAGATGACAGGCACATTCCTCGTGGTGTCCTTCCTCGCTACCGTGGTAACAGGCTTCACATCATCTTCCACATCGGTGGAAAGTTACTGGAGCACTACGATGACTTTGTTGCTCTCCTACGTAGTGGCACATCATGTGGTGGCCTAAGAAATGCCATTCTCCATGACTTTACCATGGATCAAGCCCAATTAGAACTCCAGGTGTTGGGCCTTCTTGGGAAGCACTTGACAGGCCCATGGATGAAGAAGTTTTACACTTCAAGCCAAAATGAAATCAACCATGTGGATGGAATTCAGGTCGTCAAAGGTGTGATTGGCACCTTGAAGGAAGCGGCAGAGCATCCAAGAGACATGTTGACAGCCTCTGAGGATTTCTTCAATGAAGAACTTCATGTGGACCCAACTCTACAGGCATTACGAGAGCGTCCAGCAGATGACGAGTTCAGTTCTACGATGAGCAAGTGCTTGCAAGCCATCATTGTTGTCTTGGAAAGGCAATATTCAAAGTATTTCCAGGTGGACATAACCGAGAAGTTACGTGAGGAGGTGGCTTCTGCGAGGTCCCATAACATCGACTCTGAAGAGATCATGGGGATGTTCAGTGCCATGAAGCAGAAATGCCCCAATGCGACAATGTGCTATCTGTCGTGCAGGATGAGGGCCTGCAAGAATAGAACAGTGCAATATCTCGACGAGTTAGAGGAGGCAAGAAAAGAAGATGTGCTCCAAAAAGCAGTAAAGTGGGGCAGGATGCAGAGGAATAAGCGGAAAAGGAAACAAAGAGAGCTGAGACAAGAAATCATCAGGAGACAAAAGGACAAAGAACAATCACACGAAACGAGGGAAAGGAAAAAAATTGAAAAAAAATTGAAAGAGACCGACCTGGAAAGTGTTCGCATTGCTTTTCCTAACTTGGAATACTCAGAAGCAAAGTGTGCCATCGTAGAGGATATCCTGGGTGGCAGGATAGTAGGTAGAAAAGCATGCCATGCATGGTATGAAAACCAAGAACTTGCTGTCTACAATGCTAAGTGTGAAAAACTTAAAAATCAAACATACAGAGTAGCATATTGGTCACAATCTGAGATGTACGACGATGCTACTGACTATGACATCTCAATGTTTCAGATGGCTGCTGATGTCCTGTATGGGGATTTGGTGTTTTGCTAAGCAGCTGTAAGTAAATGCCACATTCTGTTGATTAAAAGGTTAATTCAATTAAGTTCAAAATGGGTTACTCGTAGAAAATTTCTTCGAGATATCTCAATTTTCTGGAGTCTGTCTGGAGTCTGTCTGTCTGGAGTCTTATCAAACAAGGACTGTAATTACCAACAAGGCAACACATTGTTTATTACTACATATCTGGGACTCTAGTGTTACTTTTTCTTATCCAAATTGTTTATTACTACATATCTGGGACTCTATTGTTACTTTTTCTTATCCGAAGAATACCACATTTTGTATTCACAACGGTTTCTGTCACAGTGGCCATTCACGTAATTAACTAATTTGACCTAATTAGTTAATTAACCATTTTAATACTATGTCATTTTGTAAGAGATGTATCCCATTTTGTTCGAAATGGGTAAATCTATAATTGTAGAAAATTTCATTAAGATATCTCAATTTTTAAGAAAGTTATGACATTTTAAGTCGTTCAAGTGGTTATTCTCGATCACAGCTTTTGTCTTTAGCTCATGTTGAAACAATAGAGAACAAAAGGTCCATTTCCGAACATTAAAATGTCCATAACTTTCTTAATACATATGATATGAAAGTGTATTAGGTATCAAATGAAAGGTATTGACAAGCTCTATATGATGAGATAGATTATAGGCACTGTTTTTAATATTTAATTTTTTTGTAACATCCCTATACTTTATATGAACATCTATTCTTTTCTTCTATTCCTTGATATTTTTCTACTGTACAGTGTAGTTTACTTTGCTCCTTCTCTATCATTTATTGTACGTGTACAATAAATTGTAAAGCTTTGCATGTAAGCTATTTTGTGATGATTGTTGTTTGAAATCGAAAAAGGCAGTTGTCACACTGGGAATTTATCATCGGTGTACCTTTGACACTGAATACTAATAAATACCTCTTTGGAATCATTGGCACAAAATATATGTTTCAGACTTATGTATTTTAATGGATCTCCGTGTTTACTAATCTTTAATTAATTAAACCTGCACAGGCATAGGAGGCCTGTGTAACAAATGAGCCAGTCGAAGGACGCCCTAGAAGGTCATCAAGGAGACGTTTTCCCCCAGATCGTCTCTGGTATGGTACTCTTGGGAAGGTGAAATTTAAACTTATGGAAGAACAAGAACACCTTGCTGTTCAAAAGCAGGGTCTAGTTCTCCTACAGACCTGTTTAAGATAGTTTTTTTTAATTGCCATGTTGAGACTCCATGATTCTAGGAGGGGAGAGTGTCATAGACCCTGTTTATTAACAAGGTATATTCTGTTTTTGAGTATTAAAGCCTACATGTATATTACTTGGAATTGTTGAACCCCCTCTTTGAATTTGTCCCTTTAATCCATGCCTTTGCTTAGACCACCTATCTGGTATATGCCACTGGTGAAACAAAGACGGGAACAAAGAGACCCCTGTCCTATAGGCCTTGCTTATGTAAAAAAAAACGGACCACTTTCTTAATTCGGAGAGTACATAAATCATGTGGGGTGACCAGTGGGGTTTGCCTGGTTTCGGAGGAAGATTGGCTCTCCCTTTGAGAGCTAATTTTGACACCAGCGAGACAAGACATATTTTAAAGGGGAGTACAAGAACCATATTCCTCTACTGTTAAACATTGTATTCTTCGCCTGGTTGTCACCCTCCCTGAACAGGTAAGACTCACTGTTTTCTAGGTCCTTTAATTTATTGCTAAGGCTGTAATTCGAAATTGCCTTTTTAATATAGTTATTCATATTCATTCTTATTAGATAGAAAAGTGAAAAGATTTATATTCAATCAGGATAGAATAGGATATGTTCTATGTCAGTATGTTATACTGCCCTGATAATCATTCTTGGTTTACACTAAGAAAGATGTGATGTTTTTCTATTTCATCAACATAATAATTTTGCCAAACTCAATTTGCCAAAGTTTTCACTGTAAGTTGTGAAGCCTTGCATGTCGGCTAAAGATTCCGCTGATTTATATACAACTATTATATTTTTATCAATACATGTTTTTATGTATTATACTTAATGTTTGGACGAGTGATATTTTGTAGCTTAACCTACCTTTAAGGTTAAGTTTTATTAAAATCATTTCTCGGATTTTTTACTCAAACTACTGTCTGGAGAAATCCTTATTTGTTTTTGTTATTTCTTAATTAAAATCTCCTGTATAAAATGTCCCGAACTGGGTGCAGGTAAGCAAGGATTTACCTGTGACATTAGTACTGCCGATGCGTGTACAACACCAATAATACCCCATACCAGCTCGTAGCACTGATTCTGGACCAAGAGGGAGCAAGACAAACAGACTCAAAGTTAATAATGTGATCTTAAAAGTCCAATTAAAAGAGAACGCAGGAGGGACAAATACAGCGTAGAGTCATTGACAGATAATGTCGTATGTATGGAGACAGGACTCCTAAACAAGAACATTCTAGGAATTGTCACCGGAGACGAACAGCGTTTTGAGGATGACATTGAATATTTCAGCGGCTGGCGAGTCAAGGCGATATCATTTCAGGACCAGATCTTCATCACGCTCATGAAGCTGCGCCAAAATTACACAAATTTACATCTAGCACAACTATTTCACACCAGCACTGCCATAATCCGCAACGTCGTCATCACATTCATCCACATCTACACGATGAAGACCGTCCCATCCCGCGATAAGAACAAATTGTCTATGCCAGACGCATTCCAACTATTTGGGAGTTGCAAAAAGGTTATCGACTGCACCGATGTGGAGATTGCTGCTCCAAAGCTAATGAGCGATCAAAAGAGAACCTACTCTTCATATAGAGGTATACATTCCTTCAAACTGCTCCTGGGTGTAGCACCAAATGCTGTCATCACTTATTGCAGCAAACTGTTTCCAAGGTCAGTTTCTGAGAAGGCTGTAGTGGAGGAATGCGACATCCTCATCCACGTCAAGGCAATCTCATCCTTGCTGACAAGGGTTTCCTCTTCTAGGACGTTGTGCCACCGGATACGGTACGGGGCAGATCAAACTGTTGCTGACCGCTACAGGTATGATGGCAACTATGAGCATGACATTGACTCTAATTAATATTTCAGATATTATGAATATAATAATGATGTGGTTGCAATGAATTATGATGATAATTCTTATAATGGTGAGGGGCTGCAGGCACCTAGTGTGATTGAAACAGGAGGAAGGTGCAAGACCTGTGGCTGTGAACATTGGCCACAGCTGCAGCCAACTTGGACATAGATATGGACTTCGAACTGGAGCCGCTGAAAAACCGCCAGAACAAGTGCCACTGTACTCTGTTTAATGGGAAGAACTGTATTGAGCAGTTCATCCAAGCTGAGCAAGATTCTATCAGGTATTGAAAGTGTTTTGGAATGATCCCTGATACACATAAAGAAAGTACCTGGCAAGTTTTAATATTATAATAAAGCGTCTAGGGGCTTCTGTTGCTTACAACTACTAGTTTGTAAGCCAATCATTATCGTGCACTTTACATGTAGGACTTGCCTTTGATCTATTTGACACTTGTTATCAATATCTTTTCCTTCTAATTCAGGTATTCCACCAAAGAGATGTCAATATTTGAAAGAATTTGGAGAAGCGAATGGACGCACTTGAGAAGAAAGCTGCAATGTTGGAGTCCAAAAGTGAGCAGCACGATCAATGTTTGATGCAAGCTGTTGTTGCTGAAAACAGGTTAGAGCGGTTTTCGCACAGAAACAATTTTCGTATTGTTGGGCTGCACCAAAATGCAAACGAAAATCCTATGGAGGTTACTAGAAACTTCCTTAAGCTTCACTTTGGTCTGGAAGGAGGGATCTAGAGGGCTCATCGAGATTAAGACACTTTCAGCACTTTTCTTGACATTTGCCAGAACTCAACATCACTTAAATAAAAATCAGGTGTTTGATTGATATTGATAACAAAGTAAGTACTCTTTTATATTGATCTATTTCCCCCTATCTTATACAATCTGCAGGTCAACGTTCCTGAGGATCAGAAATCTGAGGCGCTTCGGCGGCAGGAGCAGCATCTTAACAATGCTCGGAGGGAGCGGGATGCATACAATGCAGCATGCAAGGCATCCAAGGCAGTAGCAAAGGAGCATAACATTACCAGGCTAGGAAAGAATGTTGTTTAAACTCCCAAGCCCGTAGTTTTCCACTATAGCTTTGATTTTGCGCAGCAAATCCATTTCCCATAGAGTCCCAGAGACAGGAGCCGCAAGTGAACTCACTCTCAGGGGAAGGAACACTCCGCACGTCGACTGCGCAGAAGAAGTTTGCAGCAGAGAAGGATAACAAATCCATTGGTTTGCCTCAAGATTTACTTTAGCAGCCCAGAACCTAGAACAGTACAGCAAATGACTTCAAAACAGAGATTGGAGACCTCATGGAGAGCTACATTCCAACAAAGGTATCTGGAAAGAAAAGAACCAGTCCCTGGATCACAAACACCATAAAGAGAGGAGTCAGAAGAAAGCAGAGACTGTACAATAAAGCTAAAGCTTCAAAAACACTAGATGATTGGCTTAACCATTTTCCAATTATACACTTATGTTTTTAATGTAGCCTGTACCTTGTTTCTCTTTTATTGCTATACTTGTTTTGATTTGTTTTCTTCTTAATCGTTTGATTGAAATGTCATAGTTTTACAATGTTTTTATTGCCTATTGACTGTTTTTTACACATTGTTTTTAATTGATGTTGGATTTGGAAATAAATGATATGATATGATTTGATTTGATTTGAAGTACAAGAATTATCAGAAAGAATTAAGATCTCAACTTCGTCATAACTACTGGACTTATCATAACAAGATGTTCTCTCCTGATGACAAGAACAACAAAGCAGCTCCACATAGTTTGGGTTACTGTGTCACTATGAATATGTCTCTAGGTAAAACCCATAGTACTAAATAAACTGCGGCAAGCTCTTTTCCAAAAGGGGTTAGAGGAAAGTAGAAGTCAAAAAAGATTTTAGAAGAAGAGTTGTCATTATTTTCTCCTCAAAATAATTTGTCACAAAGGGATATTTTTGTATTCTTACATGTATGTTGTATCATTGTGTAGAATATTGATGATGTGAAATTATCTGAATACTCCTTTCAAATTGGATACAAAAAGGGTACTGAACTTGTTTTGGCAGATTTTCTTTCTCGAGCTCCTTCTGGCGACCATGATGAGATTGACAGGGTTGTCCCCATTGCATGCTGCCTATTTGACGAGAGTAATTTACTTGACATGAACACCTTACACCCAGCCCAACAGACTGACCGCATAGTCACTCGTGCCTATGCTAAGAAAATGGGTATTCCTATTCCTGAAATCTATCCTAAGAAGCCTAACACCCACGACAATAAGTATAAGTGATATTTAAAGGACTCTGAATTGTCCACGTTGATCGCTAGATAATTCCGGGTATAATCATGAGGTCTAAAAGAGCTCTGAACACTCCGGAAAAAGTATCATCCCTCCCGAAGAAATTGATTCTACAGACACCTGAGGAACTGGAATCCCAGGCCGCCGGGCTCGGCGGTAATTCCCCTCCCGCTTGGTTCGTCAACTACTTGGAGCAGTTCCACAGAATGGAGGAACGTATTGACTCTCTTGTCATAAACAAATTGGAGTAGTTGTCTCTAAAAACAAAGAAAAATGAGGAGAAACTGGAGGCATGCTGTATTCAGGTAGATACAGTTGTAGCTGGAATGAAGAAACTTAAGAAAGAAAATGATGATCTCCTTCTCAAGCTAGATGACTTAGAAAATAGGGGCAGGAGAAATAATCTGATTTTACATGGTGTCACCGAGAAAGCAAAGGAGAATTGCCTGGAGGTAGTTCGAGATTTCATCTCTAATTTTGTTGGAGTACAGTCTTCCAGCTACAACATCGAGAGGTGCCACCGCACCCCAACCACCAAGGGGTCGAGGTAAGGATCAGAGTCGGAGAGGGTCAAACCTAGGATCTTACACATTGCTTTTTCCTCATATGTTGCCAAGGAGGAGGTACGTAGAGCCTGCATTGCCAAATTGAAGAAAGGACCTGGCAAGTTCCAGAAACTGTGAAATATGGATATATCCTAAAATAATTGTATTAAACAAATTTGCTTGTAATGGCTATTTTTTTTTATTACCCGGTACATGAAAAGTTTTTCATGATTTGACATGCATTAGATGCACTGAATGTGTCATACTAATCTGACATAATACTTACCACACTTGATTTTATTTCTGTTTTATCATTTCTGTTTTCTTTCAGGAGGACGAAGAGGCAGGAAGCTTCTAAAGCTGGAGCAAGTGGAGGCCATCATTAAGTTCATTTTGAACATCGCAGCAGAGAACTGCATTCTCCTGCCAGGGAAAACTACAGGGGTGAAATCTCCAGATGTGAAGCTGCTGCCAACCTACATCACTAAGGCTTACGTCTGGAGGTTGTACAGAGACTCTGCTCCAGAGCATGGCGTCGTGGCGCAATCAACATTCCGGAAGCTGTGGAACACCTTCCTGCCATATGTTGTTTCAGCAAAGCCGACAACCGATCTCTGCTGGACATGCCAGCCCCACAGAACAACAACCTCATAACGAGACAGGTGCGTATGCGCTCAATACTGCTCTTTATATTTGTTTTTTAATTTTCATGACTACAACTGAAGGGTGCTCTGGAATGCATAAACTTTCTTTTCAATTGTGACTCCAAGTGATGTTTGCCTCTACTAGTCAGCTAGCCTTACCAGGATTATTCTTGAAATGATCTCACATATATAGTATTTTTATCCAAGCTCTTAAAAAGGCTTGATCTGACGTCCGATCACTTAAATTGCCTTCATTAGTCTTAATTTTTTTTCAATAATCTTTAACCGAAATTCACGTTGTGAGATTTGTATAAGCAGCCCTTCCTATTGTTGATCATATACACAGGATTAAGACACTTTCAGCACTTTTTTTTACCTTTGCCAGAACTCAACATCACTTAAATAACAATCAGGTGTTTGATTGATATTGATTAACAAAGTAAGTACTCTTTTATTTACCTATTTCCCCCTATCTTATACAATCTGCAGGTCAACGTTCCTGAGGATCAGAAATCTGAGGCGCTTCGGCGGCAGGAGCAGCATCTTAACAATGCTCGGAGGGAGCGGGATGCATACAATGCAGCATGCAAGGCATTCAAGGAAGTCTCGACGGAGCATAACATCACCAGGCTAAGAAAGAACGTTGCTTAAACTCCAAGCCCGTAGTTTTCCATTATAGCTTTGATTTTGCGCAGCAAATCCATTTCCCAGAGAGTCTCAGAAACAGGAGTCGCAAGTGAACTCACTCTCAGGGGAAGGAACACCAGCACGTCGACTGCGCAGAAGATGTTTGCAGCAGAGAGGAAAGGGCAATCCATTGGTTTTGACTCAAGGTTTACTTTGCCTTCGGAAGAAGGTGAACTGCTACAGGAGGAGAGGGCCATCAGCTTGAATTTTCTCTTCAAGACTCCACTCAAGGACAAGTACCTCTCAGACACATCCCAGAATTATGTAAAGCCAGGAACTGTGATCCGGTAGTCCCCAAGGTTAATTCATTAATTTGGGAGTACTTGCACCAGTCCGTAAGGATCATGGACCTCAAGATCCAACGCTGTCAGAAGCCAATTATCAAGAGCATTCACATACAAATCTGGACTTCTGTTGCTGTGGACACATTTCAGTCCCAATCCTTTATTTACCTGCAGTGGAGAGTACTTCTTTTGTTGTTTTTCAAACAAATTTTAAAATGAAAACCTTAGCGGTTCCAGGAGCTAAAAATATAAATTATCCTGTAATTTTAAAAACTGTAAGTCTTTGCAAAGTTTTAAAAAGTATGTTCAAACTTTTCAGTTTCTCTTGTAAACATCTTTTCACGTTAATTTGACCTTTAGTAATCACATTTTATTTTGTTTTCTCAATTGTTAATGTGTTTGTATGTTACCTATATCTAATCTTTTTTTTTCCCTTTTTCTAATTGATATCAATTTCAATTGAATTATCGTATATGCCATGTGTATTTTTATTTTTGTATGTTTAGAATCTATGGTTCATTGTACATGTTTTTATGTGAATGCAGGGCTCTCTGGGAGAACAAGTCCAGAATTGGACTTGAAATGAGACCAACCTGTTGAAATGTAACTATAATAACAAAACAAAACAAAACAAAAAAATGCCTGGTCGTGGAAGTAAAGGAAAGGCGAAGAAAGATGTGCCCCCATCAGCGGTCTGGCTGAGTCCGACGAGGTCTTGATCAAGAAGATCTGTAAGGTGGCTGGGGAGCCCGGGATGCAGCTTGCAGAGAGCGACATCTCGGCTTGCCGTCGCCTCGGAAGGAAGGTGGCGGGGAAGAAGCGTGACACCGTCATGCGCTTTGTCCCCCAACGTAAACAAGACAAGGTCTACCAGGGGCGTTTCAACTGGAAGGGGAAGGAATCATTTAGGCAGGTTTTTGTCAACGAAGACCTGACCTCTACGCGCTATACTGTCTTGATGGCAGCAAAGAAATCTGCAGAGGTGAAATCTTTTTGATCATCTTGAGGATCTGGAGATTGGCGACTACGGAGAGATGGGAGATGTTGTGAAACAGGCAGTTGAGGCAATGGTAAAGGCAGCCATTCCTGCTATAGTCCAGGCAGTGAAATAGGTGTGCCTACGCTCAGTTAAGGAGGTGGTCAATCCCTATCTTCTCCACCTCCAGTTCCGGCAGCAGGCTTGGAGGAAGGAAAGTCTAAGGATCAGCAGTCTGGCTGAGGAGGAGGGGGATGACTTGTTTTAGAAATTGTCTTGTGTCAAAAATCTGCCGAAACACTTATACATGCATTTATTACATGCTGTCTTGATCAATGTTCTTGTGAACACATCACTCCAGTACTTGCATTGGTTGCCGGTGACGTACAGCATTATGTACAAAATCTTGATTTAACTTATAAATGCATTGGCACCAATTTATCTGCAAGAACTAATTCAGGAATACAAACCCTCACGCAATATACGGTCATCTTCACAATTATACCTTGTGTCTACTTCGGTGTCTACTTCAGTGTCTACTCTTTCTTATGGTCATCGCTCTTTTTGCAAAGCTTCTGCTGAACTTTGGAACAAACTACCATTAAACGTCAAAAACTGTCAAACTATTAACCAATTCAAAACTTGTCTTAAGACACATTTATTAAAAATTGCTTTTGATGATTAACTTACTCTGTTCACAATGTGTATTTCATATGTAATTGTTTATCAGTCTATTTTGTTTGTTATAGCGCTTAGAGACTTCGGTGGTAAGCGCTTTGTAAGCAACGAGTAGGGCTTGATCGAGAAGATCTGTAAGGTGGCTGGAGAGACTAGGATGCAGCATGCAGAGAGCGACACCTCGGCTTGATATCGCCTCGGAAGGAAGGTGGCGGGGAAGAAGCCAAAACCGTCGTGCTATAACTTTCAAGCCACATCGTACTCATATTAATGCACTGTTTCATGATCTACAATTGCTGAATGTTTTCAAATTGCATAAATTATCTTTATGTACTTTTGTGTTTGGTTTGATAAATGAACAATTACCTCATTCCTTAAAAACATGGAATATTTTTTCAACCTCCACGATAAAACCCTGGTGAGGTTGAACACAGAGGATTCCTCCACTCAGTGAATAATCTGTTTCAAAACTTAGTAGCTTAGCCCAGCAGATCTAGATGAGGTTACATGGGGTAATGGTAGTAAATCTTGCTGAACAAAGTCGCAGTATTCATCCTATTTAGTTTGAAAGTTGGATGGCTTTTTTTTTAAACAGCTCACAGCCTAAACGTGTGCAAGATAGAATGTTGTGTTTTGGGAGATTTGTCTCTCTGAACCAATATGATGATCTGTATTAATAGAGTTTTCACAAGCTGGATGGTCTACAATTTAAATGAATAAATACATTGCTCTCTCACTCTTCTCTGCAACTCTCTCTCTCTCTCTTTATCTCCTTTTTCACTCTCATTCATTGAGGCCATATCACATGGTCCCCCTGTGGACTACTGTTGGCTATAAAGGAAGGCACTGTTTATCTTTCATTTTCTCTCTTTGTCTCTCACGCACTCTTTTATCCCTTTCACTCCCCCTCCCACTCTCTCTCCCTCTCTCTCTCTCTCTCTCTCTCTCTCTGTCACCGAGGCCATATCACCTGGTCCGCCTTGGGGCTACTCTTGGCTATGTAGGGAGGTAGTGTGGTCTGTTCCAGGTTCTCCACCATCTGTCTGGACTCTGTCAGCAGTCTGTGGAGCTTGCTGGTGGGTGACATGCCAAGCTAACAAGAGCAAAATACATGCAGACGATAAGATATAATAGATCAAATTAAGGATTAACATGAAAGTAAATAAGGTAGAGAATGAGAGTGACACGAGAGTTGCGGGAAAGAGTAGGAAAGCAATATATTTATTGATGTGAGCTATAAAGTGATCACACATCAAATCGAATTCATCATGGGACAATTTTAGGAAGTCGTACATGTAACATGCCTTTGCTTTGTGTGAAGTTGCATTAAATTTCTTCAGGATATTTTTTTGGGGAAGGAGATAATGATTTGTCAATATGAAAATGAACCTATTTTTCAAAAAAAAATGATTTAGTTTTTCTTATAAACTATTCAAACAAATGATATAACCTAAAAGGTTATCAGCTACATGCTACATGTACGAAGAAGGTTTGTAGTTTACATAACCACAGAACTAGATAATAAATCAACTGTTTTAAAACAGGTAACATGTCATTTACACAAATAATCAGATCATCGCAACATTTCTGAATGTCTTCTTCTATGACTGAATTACCCATCCGGGCATTCTTTCCCTACCTGTTCAGAGCGAGCTGTTTCCAGCAGTTCTTCAGTATCCACACTGCTGTGGTTGAGGGCCAAGCCCCCTTCTCCTGCGCTGCTCACAAAGGGGCTTTCCCCATTGATGGAGTTGATGGAAGCTGCAGAGAGATTGTTCTTGGCCTGCGTCGGTGACGGTGAGGTCCTCTTTGAATCAAAGATGGAGTCGGTTTCCCTGGAAATAAAGAAGGTACAAATGTAAAGTTCAAAGTAATTGCTGCCAATTTTCTGGAGTAGCAATGTCAACAAGTTTTGTTAGATTCACTACATAGCTGTCCACTCTTTGGAGGTTTGTGAACTTCAATCAGACAAGTCCACAAATAAAAATTCAAACATGTAAAATTGGAACGTGGAAGGAGTACGATCTGATGTATGCGAAACATGAAGTCCCTTGTGGCAAGACTCCATGGCTTGCTGAAGAAAAAAAATCATAAAGACATTGCAAATCTTAGACCTATTGTATTTGCAAGTGATGGTTAGTTTGATTGATTTTAGTGAAAGCATTACACAAGGTGGCCCACAATAGGTTTAAACATGTAACAGCAACTTGTTGGCGGTTTTGTGGAGCCTGGTGACATACGCTTTAACGACTGTTCTGATGTCAATATCCTTTAATAACCAAATTCTGAACTTCAATATTGTACCAACAATTTACTTAACGCTAACCCTAAACCTAAACAAAACCAGAATGCAACCATATGTTGGAGCATATATCGTAGAGAGAACAATACTTACAGAGATATCTTAGAGATGGCTTCCTCTGCTCTGTCTCTCTGACTCTCCATGTTGAGTTGTAACAGACTGAGATCCCTGTGTTGTCTTTCGTATGCCTGCCTGAGTGAGGTCAGTTCAGCATCCGTCCTGTCCTGCTTGGAGCGCTGAAGATCCAGAAGCTGATCCTTACGCTTTTCTCTCTCCCCTACGGTTAAAGGTAATGGAAAATTTGGGGAAATTTTGAAAATTGGATGGAAAGTAATTCTTCAAAATCTTGATATATTTGGATGCCCTTGTGGATGTTTTATAGGCACTAGAAAATTTAGCCCCTATAACACTTTTGCTTTCGAGAAATAGAATAATCAAAATTAACCTGTGCTCCCGGTAAATTCCAAATATTTCAAATAGCGCCTAAGGCCATTCCATGCAAGCTGTGACAACGAAATCTCAGAATATGCAGTTCTGATTTAAAATTTCCAAACGGGAATAGCAAATCGTTTGATTGTAGTCAAGAAACATTGGTTTAAAGCTAAAGTAATATCAGCCTTGAGAGGGAGCTATACAACATCAAGAGTTTATTATTTCCCCGACTCTGGGAGATTTTTAAATCATTTTCCATGATCGTGGAAACCCTGCTGTTAAGATAACTTACCAGAGAGTTCTAGCTCAGCCTCCATGTTCTTGACCTGTTCCTGGAGTTTAGTGATCTCAATCCTGTGCTCAGTGCTTCTGTTTGCACGGTCCATCAGATCAGCTAGTACATTAATAAATTGAATAAGTCGACTCAGTGTGTAAGAATATTTGGAATGATAATGAAGATCAAGGGTCAAGCAACAAGTGAATGCATGTTATAAGTTTATATTCATAATTGTTATTGAATATCATTATTTCCAGATAGGGCCTCATAGCTTGGTATAAATATCAGAAAATCTGTTAAAATATCAGAAATAAATAAAGGAATAAAAGGGGAAAATAAGTAAAGAAGAGAGAAAAGATGAATCAGAAAAAAAATTGATAAAGAGCAGATAGGGATAATAAACATAACTTAGAAACAATTACTGATATGATAAATGACTTACATTTGAGTTGTTCCAATTCAGAGAAACTCTCGTCGAGTTGTGTCTTAAGTTCAACCACATTCTTTTTCTCCTTCTGCTTCTCTTGTTTAGTTTCCTTCAAATATAAAAATGACATAATAATAATAATAATAGGCATTTATATACGCCGTCTATCTAGACCATTCTATTCCGAGGCGCACAAATTATTACTACCCCGGCTTAAGCCTTGTTGCCATTACAGCGCTCTAGCATTTCAAGAAATTAATTCCTGCCAGGTACCCATTTACCTCACCTGGGTCGAGCTTGGCAAATGTAGGTTAATGCCTTGCCAAAGGACATTAGTGTCATGTCGGAGATCTAACCACGACCTTTGAATTTCACGTCAAGTGCTTAAACCACTCCACTAGGACACTTCCACAACGTACATGTACCAAACTAATCAAATATTTTACATTCCAAACAATATTGTCAGCATTTCTATTTGGAGATGTGCACTTTTTTTTTTTAACATCAAAACAAAAATCATACAATTCTACTCACAGCTCACCAAATAATATAGAACATCTCCCAAAACTCAATGGCCTGAATTCACAAAGGAGGTTTAAATTTAACCCATGGTTTAATTCTTCATTTACATAACCAATGGTCTAAAAGTAGCGCAAAATAGGCGCGACAAAATCAGGTCCAATATTATCACCTGGATTGCTTAATCGTAGTCATTGATCCATTTACTTACAGAATTATCATACAACGCAAAATACTGTAAGCATTTCTTGTTATAAATTTACCCTATGCGCTAGATCCAGCTTTTTCAGTCTTCCAGTCAGTTCAGCAATATGTGCAGAGGCATCAACAAGGTCTTTATCCTGTAAGCAAATTTCAAGATCAATATTACATCATACAAAGAAACCCTTCACAAAGAAAATACTTTCACAGCTTTAAATGATACTCAGACATGAAGCTCAGGCAAAAATTGCTCAGGGCTATTCATCAAGATAAGATGAGGGTTCATTATGAGGATGGTAAATGGATAAAGTTAGAGTAAGACTTAGTTGTAGTTTTTTATCCAAGTTTGTAGTTATTCTTACCACAGCATGCAGTGGTAAGAATTTTACAATGACTACAGTTGCTATAAACATACATGTATATATTATCACCATAACAGAAGAGGGACGGACAGATTGACAGACAACCCCAGAACATATTATGTTTCACCAACTACTAAGGCATAAGCATGACAAATCTTAGGCATACAGATGCTTCAATTCATCGATATCAGATTGGTTGATTGTCTTAAATAGACATGTACATGTAACATAGTTTGTTTCATATTTTCGTGTCAGAGTGCAGTGCTCATCTGGCACTCTAATTCACGGTGTGCCAATGTTATCCACCAGTTCTAAGATTATAAATAAATTATTAATTAAGCAAAAGACTTACCTTTAATCTGACAACAGCAGTCAGCTCTTGTTCTCTTGCTTCAAAATGATTTGCTTTCTCTGATAGATTGTGTATAGCAGTCTTTAGTTTGGCATTTTCCTCCTGATAAAAATAAATGTGGTGGACAAAGTATTCAAACACTTTAGAATAAATAGCAGCAAAACTGAGAAGAGCATGCTATCATTATTATCATCATTATTATTATCATTAAGTATTTGCCGTCACCTATCTATCCCTGGGCGGCCCAAAGCGATCTTTGGTTAGACAGGCAGACGTTTTTACTGACTGAGCCAACGCGCCTCCTCACTGTCAAACAGCAAGAAAAATCTCAATGTATCTGCACTAGTTAAGCCAGGAGGGATTAGACCTCCCTGCATGGTCACTGACAGGTGGTTATCTCATCAAATCTGCTCTCAATTAACATAAGGGAAAGGGGACCATGGGGGACCATGGGGGACCAACAGGCACTGATTAGGCATTGTTTGCTATATATAGGGCGCAAGTAGCTATAAGTAGTGTAGTGGGTCTTTAATTTATGAGAAGTGACTGCAAATTTGTAATAATGAACAATGTAAATTTCAACTGAATTGTCATAATCTGTAAGTTATGTGAGAGAAGTGCAATCCAAACTTCAGTAAACTAACAATCAATGCCATAACATGTCCTACACAACCTCTACTGCTACGTTTTTGTCTTCTACAATACTAATTTTTCCAGGAACCTATAATATACAAGCATTGCTTTTTAATAGGTTCCTCACATTTCACTTAATCCATTATATGAATTGAGAATCATTGAGACATGCCAATTTATGCTACATGTATTGTATATGTATGTCTATATTTTTTGTAAAATGTGGAACAATAAAATAACTTGAAAAGCTTGAAAACTTGATTATTCACACATTCTCACCTCTGCATCTTTAGCGCGGTGCTTGATGGCGGTGGCAGTGTCAGAGAGCTGTCTGAGTTGTTGCTGCATGGTCTCCAGAGCACAGGCCTTAGATTGGTCTTGAGATCCAAGGACCTTCATCCGTGTCTTCAGACTCTTGATGTACTCACGCCGATTCCTCAGCTCACCTGTTTAGAATCAAGTTGTTGATTGAAAGGATTATTTTTCAGTTTCCTAATGGATGTATACAAGCCATGCAAGAAGTAGCCTTTTCTTGACACTTCTTGTACATGTTTTGATGGAGATGATTGGTACTACAAAATCGAAAAAAAGCAGCAATAACGGACGTACTAAAACTTTTACTCTTGCCCTTATCACTCATCAGAGTAAATCACAAGGAAGAACAGAAAGCCGAAATTAGTCAATTTAAGCGGAAGCTAAAGGTACGAAACGTGTGAAAAATTTACAGGCTGCGATTGGCTGGCGGAAAGAACACTTAAAGCCAACCTTTGCTGTAACCAATGCTAGCTAGAATAGCACAAGAGTACTCATGAATTCTTTCTGACAGCACAGAATAGAAGCTCACTGACCCTATTCTGTGCTGAGGTCATGCATTTTTGCAATATCAGTAAATCTGTATGGTCAGTTAACTTTTGCAATTCCATGGATGTAGTGATATGAAGATATAGAATTTTCCAATCCAAGTACTTCCATATTCACAAGTAATTATTTCTAAGCACTTTTCTCAAACAGAAAGACTTCCCTACTAATATTTATTATCCATCAACCTTTATTCAAATCAACTAGCACCTTTTGTGATATTATTTCTACTTCATAACAATGTTTGATGGAAGAACTTTACCTTCGTATCTGGCACACTTGGTCTCCAGGCCAGGAGTTTCTGTCTGTCCTGCTCCCACGCCAGGAGCTGTCGTTGATGAGAGGCGACCATCTCATTGAGCTCCCTGTCCCTGTCCTGGAGCTCCCGTATCAGAGCTGCAGCTCCTGACGCTGCTTCTGAATGGTGGTGTTCTCAAGGTCCGAGGTATAGCTCTTCTGAAATTGGAGATAAAACATTGAGATACAACAAGGTTAGATGCTGCTTAGAATCGCACCATGTGTGAGAGAGAGGGGGAGGATTGGAGAGTCCTGAAAAGGGACTGTCGGTAATCTTTCTTTCTTGAGGATTGTCAGTAATCTTTCTTTCTTGAGTCACTCAAGAAAGATTACCGACAGTCCTTTTTTAGGACTCCCCAATCCTCTTCCTCCTCCTCCTCCTCCTCCTCCTCCTCCTCCTCCTCCTCCTCCTTCTCTCCCCCCCCCCCCCCCCCCCCCCCCGTCTCTCGCATGGTGTAACTGTAAACCTACTCTAGAACAAGGTTATTAGATGGATTAGATGTAAAGTTTCCTTTTCTGATGTTTGTTAATGACAACCGTAAATATTTTGCAGAGGCTCTCCTGACATAACAAGTACATGTATATAAGAATAAAATGAGTCAACAGTTGAAAGACCACAGGCAGAGATGCCAACCACTTAATCAGATTTCGGAGTGAAAATCAGATTTTCATGAACACTCGACAACACCACTGGCCCGTTGGCCGGGGCCAGTAAAATTTCGGAAAAATGTTATCTGGAAAGAACAGTCAAGTAAGATGTTTGCTCTTTCATTAACATTTAATGAGAAAATTGTAAAGCAAAATTTTTTCCGGGGTTGCGGGGGCTTTTTACATGTCCCTATGCAATTCAGCGGTTTTAATGGGGTTCTCGTTTTTACGGTTAGTCAAGATGAGGCATCTCACCTTCGATGAAAGGGAACTTTGCAGGAAGGCTCCAGGGGAAGACTGCATTCTCTGAGGGCTCAAGAGGGAGCTGATATTACTAGGGCTGCTGCTCTTCTTCAGAGCTAACCCATTCCTATCCTCACTGCCATAACGACTCCCACCAGTCAGAGGTGAATCCTTGTTGGGAGTAGCAGGCTGCAGGGGCGAGGGTTCAGGGCTGCTGTGCCGAGGGAGCAGAGTGGGGTAGGAGAGCGACTTTGGCGTGCTGTGGAACGGCGTAGAGTTGAAGTTGTCTGTTGGACAGAAATCAAGGAAAAAAATTGGCTCTGAATTAGGACATACGTTGAATTGTATAGAAACACAGCCTGAAATGCCACAAAATAATGAGGAAATAAGAGGAACTACTCTTAGACTAAATTGCTCATTAACTATCCTGTAATATAAACATATTTTTTCTTTGTATTTTTGATGTGCACGTGCAGTTACCTTTTTACGTAGAGAAGTCGACCTAAAAGGTCATTGACACCGATCCTCAGTTGATGTGTAATAATGTGTCGTTTCGGATGCATTAAATTGTGTACATCTAAAAACAATGATATTGTTGTTCAAGGTTTGAACTGGTTTTGATATGTAACCATTTTCGTTATATTAAAAAAAAGGTAAATCACTTGTGAATCAGAGCATCAGTTTGCAATGCCTCTTCTTCACACAATCAGAGCATATCTTGTTAATTAAACAAAATACAAATTATAAAATTAAAGTGTACAAATTACCTGTCCATTTTCTTTCTGATTGCTTCATGTCCTTTGTAGGAAAAGTTGAATGCTCTCCGTAGATGGAAGACATGTTTTGGGCTATTGAAGCCCTGCTAGGTTCACACATTAGGTACTGTAGAGCTGCAATCTAAAAAGACAGAGAGGGTATTAAATCAATGAAAGCATATAATATTCATATCATTTATGACTGAATGTTGACCATACATTTTAGTATGGGGAAAATCATAATATACCATAATAAAGGCAGTTTCACAGCCTACAATATTGAGGGCTTGCTTCATGATTCCATTTTGAGACTAAAAGCTATAACCCACTTCAAAAGCAAAACAATATAATTATATAAAACATAAGAGTGATCAGCAATGCTGTACATGGAAAACGAAGTATGATGATGTAGTCTAATTTTTCAAGAACTGATACACAACCTGTCAAATGACCCCCAAAATCAAACAATTTAAATTGAAACTGTAATAAAAGGCAGCTATTCACTTGAATGTTCACATTATTTTTTCCCATTATGTACATCATTTTGCTCATTTTTTCGTTCATTGTTTGTTGCATAACTTCACCTTGGGTTACACTATGACAGTGAATGGTTGTCTGGTTGACCCCTCATGTTGGATAGTTTCTGCGCTCTAATTATTATTATTATTTTAATGTACATTTAGATTTCAAAAACACTTCCAGACTAAACAAAAAATTGACATCATTTCATGAAACTGCCTAATGATAATGAATCATGTGTCACTTACTACATCATACATGTTCATGCACCGTAATTAACATTGTATAAACCGCCCTCGTGTATTTTTTTTAAATATTTTTTTTCTTCTCCCCCTGTTAAAATAAGTCCTGTAACATCTCAGATATTTTCAATTCTGTTTGACGCTAGTTAAAACAGGACGGTTTTCGGTTTAACAAAATTAATCACTTTTGCCAAGGTTTGGTTGCCTGATTGATAGTAAGAATAGTGGTCGGGACTGGGAAGGCGCTGGGCCGACCAGCAAGGGGGATCTTCACCCACCATTCCTGATGAAAAGCACTGCTTTTGCCCTGCACTAATTTCACCTGAAAACATAATTAAAAGTAGACTCTAGTACTTACATTCATATTCCTGTCCTTAATCGTGTTTTATTTGCAAGTG